>ML807529.1:35922-73385 GCA_009831015.1 Picea engelmannii | reverse complement strand
CCTGAAACAGTCCAAATGTTCTTTTGGTGCCTCTGAAGTAGAATACTTGGGTCATCTAGTGGGAAAGGATGGCGTAAGGGTGGACCCGAGAAAGATTGAAGCTATGCAAGACTGGCCGCACCCAAAGACCCTCAAAAGCTTGCACATATTTTTGGGCCTCACAGGGTATTACCGCAAGTTCGTTAAGAACTATGGAAAGATTGCAGCACTCTCACAGCTCTCCTCAAAAAGAACTCTTTCACTTGGACTCCAACAGCTGCTCAAGCTTTTCAAACCTTGAAGATGGCCATGTGCACCACTCTAGTTCTGGCCCTTCCCGACTTCACAAAGACTTTTTTGTTGGAATGTGACGCCTCAGGGAAAGGAATTGGTGTTGTCCTTATGCAAGAGGGTCGACCTTTGGCCTTCACTAGCAAGCAACTATCTGAAAATAATCTGGGCAAACCCATTTATGAAAAAGAAATGTTGGCGATTCTGCATGCCATTGAGTTGTGGCGTCTGTATCTCTTGGGGCAACGCTTCCAAATTAAGACAGACCATCAAAGCCTCAAGTACTTTCTGGAACAACGCATTTCCTCCCAGGAACAACAAAAATGGGTGACTAAGCTCTTTGGATATGACTATGAGATCATTTACAAGAAGTGCAAAGACAATGTCATGGCGGATGCACTGTCCCGAAAATATGAAGATGAAGGATATTTTTTTTCTCTTTCCTTCATTGTACCTGATTGGCTCCAAGATGTGCGCCAGGAATGGCTTCAAGATCCTAAAAGTTCGCATATGATCCAACAACTGCAGAACAAGGCTTCGGCTCCCCTAGGATACTCCTAGCTCTAGGATGAGCTTCGATATAAAGGTTGCTTGTATTTAAGTAAACAATCCCAGCTCAAATCCACGGTGCTATTTGAGCTTCATGCTACACCCACAGCCGGGCACTCAGGGTTCACCAAAACATATGACCAAGTCAAATGCTCTTTTTTCTGGGAGGGTATGAAACAGGACATTCGTAAGTTTGTCGCTGAATGTGAGGTGTGTCAATGCAACAAGGGAGAAACAGTCAAATCCCCAGGCACCCTCCAACCGCTTCTGATTCCCCCTGCTATTTGGAAGGATATATCTATGGACTTTATTACGGGCCTACCCAAATCGGGGAATAAATTAGTCATAATGGTGGTGGTGGATCGCCTCTCCAAGTATGTTCATTTCTGCGCTCTTTCCCACCCATTTACTGCATCCACGGTGGCTCAAATTTTCATGGAACAGGTATTCAAGATACATGGCATGTTGCACTCTATTGTTTATGATCGAGACCTAACTTTCACATGCAATTTTTGGCAAGAATTGTTTAAGCTACAAGGCACACAATTGCATCTCAACTCAGCTTATCATCCCCAAACGGATGGTCAAACGGAAGTTGTCAACAAGTGTTTGGAAACATATATGAGGTGCTTTGCCTATGAAAAAAAACACCAGTGGGTTCAATGGTTACCCCTTGTCGAATGGTGGTACAACACTACATACCATACAGCCACTCGCATGACTCCCTTTGAAGCAGTATATGGACAGAAGCCACCTTCAATTCTCTCATACTTACCGGGTACCTCGAAGGTCTAGGCGGTTGACCAAACACTTACCGTTCGAGAGGACATCCTTCGTACCCTTAAAGAGAACTTGGTCATGGCACAGAATAGAATGAAGCAGCAAGAAGATCAAGGTCGCTTTGAACGTCAATTTGCAGAAGGGGATCAGGTGTTTCTGAGACTGCAACCATATAAGCAAACTTCCCTCAAGTCCGAGCATTTTCAGAAGATAGCACCCAAATTCTATGGCCCTTACACAGTTCTCAAGCGTGTGGGACAAGTCGCATATCAGTTAGCTCTGCCCAGTCAGTCGAAGCTACATCCTGTTTTTCATGTTTCATGCTTGAAGAAGGTGATTGGAACCAGGTGCCAAATTCAAACCAACCTTCCAGAGTTAGCTGAAGAAGGCTCCATTTGGCTACAGCCAGAAGCAGTTTTGGACCAGCATGAGCGTCGCCTGTGTCAGAGAACCATCAAGGAAGTGCTAGTCCAGTGGAAAGACATGACTCTAGCAGATGCCACTTGGGAACCAGCTACCATTCTGCAGCAGTTTCCACATCTCAAGCCTTGAGGACAAGGCTATTTTTAAGGGGGTGGACATGTTAAGGTCCTAACCCGCACATAGGTAGATCAATGTATTCGTATGTAATAAAGGTCAATATTAATAATGCCTTTCAATAAAATAGAATAAGGCGGATGTAAGAAGACCTAATAGAAGCTTCCGCTTCTAGAAGGATCTTCCTCTAGATGCTTCTCTTAATAGACATATTTAGTATAAATAAGAGGCGAGGCTATGAGAACCCTAGCTTGGAGATTATTGTAACAGAGCGCTGCTCGACTGGAGGTTTCCCCCTCGAAGAGGCCAGTGAACATTGTTATCTGAATCAAAGTGTTATTTCTTTTGCTATTTTGTATATCATTTCTGTGTATTGTGAAGATTATGCTGGATATTTTACTGTCATTTTGTCATTTCTAGCATTTCATTTCTATTCTGCATATTTTATATATCTGGTATCTTGCAATAGCATGGTTCTATGAAATGTACTAGTATTCCTTTGTATGTGTCATTCTTTTCAAATGAAAATAATCCAAAATATGTTTCAATTGTGCAATCCAGTGTGTCTTTTATCAATTCAATGGTTATTTGTTTTAATGTTGTATGTTTATTACCTCGTTAATGCACTATCATCCAACCAGTGAAAGTCCAAGAATTTTGCTTCAATACATTTTCCATTCACATCTGACAGAAGGATAAACCATCTGTGTAATTCCTAGATTGTCTCTAGTGACAATTTGTTCAATCTGCCACAAAACATTCAATATGTAGATGCCTTGGGGTTGTTTACATTAAATCTTGACAAACCCAAGATTTGCAACCCACTACCGATAGGATTTCCACATATGCAATATGCACTTTGGATTATACACACTACTATGTAATATGGATATATCTTGTTGCATATGCATATAATTTACAAAAAAAAAGGATGTTCCTTATGTAATTGTTACAAACATACCTCTTCTTGGGGCATTGTTCTTGAGTTTCTTCTCTTGTATTGCTTGTCACTTCTTACACTCCTACAATTTCTCTATTTCATTTTCATGTGAAAGCAGTGCACCAAATTCAATGAACATGCAAATAAACCCTTATGTATAAATCGCATGAGATACACAATATTAACGAACAAAAAATGAATAGTACACAAATAAATTAAAAAAACACACATCTTCAATTCTTGTTCCATGTTTCTTTCTTTGACCTATTCTCTTTTTAAACACTGGTGATTGTTTCAATGTATTTCACATTGAACAAATAAAATTCCAATGTAGATCGATGGCAACGAGATGCAAACACAATTCAAATTGTCGATATTTTTTTTTCTCTGCGATTAGAATATATGTTATATAAACTACTTGCAATGCCCACACAATTTCTTGATCCAACACAAAAACAATAAATTTCTAAATATGTAACAAGAATATAAAAACATGATTTCATTTATTTTAGTTCATTGAGATGATGCTTTAAGCTATGTCTATAGCATCGAGCAAAAAAAAAAAAAAAAAAAAAAAAACCAATCTCAAAACAACATACCTTTTTTTTGTTTATGTTTATCTTTGATTCCTTTTCGATCTATATAGTTTTTGAAATAGCTCTTGACCAATTTAATCCACCCCTGAAAAAGAAAAATAATAAGCAAGCACTAATTTGTTTTTTCATATATGATGCAAATCAAGAATATTTCATTCAACCATTTGAGTCAACAATACAATTGATAAAAGATGATTGGTTTGCTTAAACATTACACCAATGCCAATGCAAATTTGAATGAATCCAAGTAATTTAACTATGCATAGAGCACACACTATCAAACATGATGAAATATGTGGAATTGCGACAGTGTGAAAAGACCAGATGTATTAGTTCTCCGCACAAGATTTGAATATAGACCAAGTGCTAAATAGACAAAGTATCAGCTTTGTGTAGCATACAACTATGCAGAAGTGTTGATGACATTTCTTTACCAGTTGAAAAGTGTCTATGCAACCAAATCTACCAATATGAGACTATAAGTGGCATGAATTCTCAGCACAAGGGTCGAAAGTGTAGAATCCTGCGCAAGGACTAAAAGTAGAGAAAACATTCACTTAGTTTATTTTGAATCCTCGTCCAGTCCGCAGAGCTATACTTGGTCTACTTAAGACGATCTATTTTTAAGCCTTGTTTGAAGAACTCACACGGGTCATCCTTCGACATTGCTACACTTCCACACCTATGCATGCAGGGGGGTAAGAGGGAGGTGGAGTGCCCCTAAAAACAAATGGTGGTTTTTTGCATCCATTTTTGGGCAGTTTTTCAGCACAAGGTTTTCGTCGATGGTTTTCTATTTCCAGCTAAGGAATTAGGGTTGTTGACTAATATAGGTTATTGGTTTATGGATTTGTATGCTATGGGATCCTATATTGATATTGTATTGTAAACAATATATGAAGTGAATAAATATAGAATATGTTGGTTTTCTCGGTTTGGGTTTCCAGGGGAAAAATCTTTGTGTAATGTGTGTATTTTCCATTATATCTTTTCTATTATTTTATTGAAAATATATTTGCAGTAAATAATTGTACAAGGTTAAAATATACATTTGGTATCAGAGAAATTATTGGCTTCATCGGGATGCCTTTGTGGTCATGTGTTTGGCTCAGGACTGTGATAAGCCTTGTTACAGTGAGAGATCTACGATATTGATTCTTCAAGTGAAAAGAAATGACGAGTAGTTTGAAAATAAAGATCGAGAAATTTAATGGGAAAATTTTTGAGTCATGGAAGATCAAGTTGGAAGATCTGTTGGTATACATATATTATTGGATCGTGGTGGATCCATGTACTACACCTACAGGAACGTCAGTAGATGACTGGAAAAAGTTGGATCGAAAGGAGAGGAGCACAATCTAATTATGTCTCTCATATTTAGTATTAGTGAATGTGTCAAGGGAAGATACAACCAAGGAGTTATGGGATAAGTTGGGGAAATTGTATCAGTCTAAGTACCTGGTAAATAAATTGCTCCTATGGAAGAAGTTGTATAACTTGAGGATGAGAGATGGAGACTCGGTGACAGAGCATTTGAACTCCTTTAATATTGTGGTAAGTCAGTTATTATCTGTTGATATTAAAATTTCATATGAAGATAAGTGTATCAATTTATTGTGCTCTCTACCAGACTCGTGGGATAGTCTAGTTTTGGCCATAGGTAGTAATACAACTACACTGATTTTCAATTATGGGATCTCATCCTTGTTGTTGGAGGAGATGAGAACAAAGAAATTGGAAGGACAAAGCATAGATGCATTATTTGCAAGAGGACGCTCCCGGGAAAGAAATAGATCTAAGTCCCCAAGTGGGATATCTAAATATCTGAGAAATTTTGCAAAGGTATGTTGGATATGTGGAAAAGAAGGGAACTTCAAGAAGCAATGTAGATCCAAAAACGTTGAGAGAGTGAAGGGATCTGGAGGTGCTCCCTCTACAAAGGAAAACAAATCCAAGGAAGAAGGAGGGGATGTGTACTTGGTTTCTTCAAGGACACATGAATATCATGAGGCATGTATGGTTGAGTCAAGTGTATCCTTTCATATGACTCCCCACAGGGAGTGGTTCTATGAATATGAAAGGTATGATGGAGGTAATGTTTTCCTAGGTGATGACTCGACAACCAAAATCATAGGACAAGGAAGAGTCAAGTTGAGGTTCATAGATGGAAGGATTAGAACACTTCCTGGTGTTATACACATCCTAGTATTGGCCAAAATTTGATTTTGTAAGAAAAATGGACGATGCAGGGGTAAAAGCAATATTTGAAAAAGAAACCTGCAGGGCAGTTTGAGGAGCAATGGTGTTACTGAAGGGAGCTCGTATTGGAACTCTGTATAAGATGCAAGGACGCACTATTAGTGATGTGTTTAATAGTTCCAGTGTTCCTGATATTGGAGCTGAAGAAGAAAATACTCCTACAGTCTCTAGAGAAAAGGTTATGCTGTGGCATCAAAGACTGGGGCATATCGAAGAGAAGGGTCTTCGACTACTACATGGTAAATGTATGGTTGAAGGTATGTATAACTTCTCTCTGGATTTTGATTTCTATGAACATTGTGTATATGAGAAGCAAAATCAGTTAAGATTCCCCTCTGGTGCAACGAGGGAAGAAGGAATTTTACAACTAGTGCACAATGATGTGTTTGGACCTGTTGGTTCCATCATTGGGAAAATATATGTATTATGTCTCATTTATAAGTGACTTCTCGAGGAATACTTGGATATATTTCCTCAAGAATAAATATGAAGTATTTGATAGGTTTAAAGAGTTTAAGGCTCTTGTTGAGAATCAAACAAAGAAAAGAATTAAGGTGTCGAGGACGGATAATAGTGGGGAGTTCTGTAGGAATGAATTTGAAGAATTCTGTAAGAAATGCAGTATAGCAAGGAATAAGACTACTCCTTATACACCTCAATATAATGGAGTTGTAGAGAGGATGAACATGATGCTGGTGGAAAAAGCAAGGTGCAAGCTCAGTGGTGTCGGGTTAGGGAAAGATTTCTGGATAGAGGCAATGGGTACTGTATGTTACCTATTCAATCGATCACCCTCATCAACATTGGATGACAAGACTCCACATGAGGTATGGACTGGTAAGAAACCCTCTCTCACACATCTCAAGGTATTTGGTTGTGAGGCCTATGTTCATGTTCCAAAGGAAAACAAGATTAAGCTAGATAAGAAGGCTAAAAATTGTATATTTATTAGGTATAAATATGGTCTCAAAGTTTATAAGTTTTGGAACCTAGAAACTAAGAAGGTTGTGTATATCCAAGATGTGGTATTTAAAGAAATGAAATATGTTATCAAATAGGAAGTCCTACCAAGTAAGAAAGAACCAGAGAAAATAGAGTTTGAGTCAAAGGATGATGAATCAGACTCTACAGAAGAAAAAGAATAATAATAAGAAGATCTTCATACTCCAGTATTGAGGAGATCGATTCGAGGCAAAAGGCTACCAGAAAGGTATACTCCACCTGATTTTTGTTCAAATTTTATTTGTCCATTACCGATGATGATCCTAGAATTGTTAACGAGTCAATGGATTTAGAAGATGGAAAACTTTGGAAAAAGGCCATGGTTGAAGAAATGGCAACCTTGGATAAGAATGAGGCTTGGGATCTAGTGGAGTTCCTCACTAGAAGAAATCCCATTGGAAGAAAATGGGTATTTCAAAAGAAGTTGAATGTAGAAGGCAAAGTGGAGAAATAAAAATATCGGTTAGTAGTAAAGGGTTATTCCCGTGTTGAGGGAATTGATTTTGGTGATATTTTTTCTCATGTTGCCAAGTTAACTTGTATTAGATTTATGTTATATGTTGTTTTTGCATTTTATTTTGAAGTAGAACAGATGGTTGTGAAGACAACATTCCTACTTGTGTATCTGGAAGAAGAAATCTACATGAAGTAGCCAAAAGGATTTTCTTTGAAGGGAAAGAAGGAGATGGTATGAAAGTTGAAAAAGTCTTTGTATGGTTTAAAACAATCACCAAGGATGTGGTATAAAAAATTTGATACTTATATGTTGGGACTTGGCTTCACAAGAATCAAAGAGGATCACTATGTGTATTTCAAATGAGTTGGTGATCATTTGATTTATTTGGTCTTGTATGTGGATGACATGTTGTTGATAGGAAACAAAAATGAGATTATTCAGGATGTGAAAACTCAGTTGTCCTCTAAATTTGACATGAAGGATCTTGGTGTTGAAAATTTCATTTTGGACATGGAAATTAAATGAGATTGGGAAAATAGGAAACTCTGGTTAAATAAGAGAAAATATGTTTAGGCAATATTGCAAAGGTTTGATATGCAGGAATGTAGACCAGTCAGGGTCCCTATTCCTGTAGGTGTAAATTTATCTGTGGATCAGTGTCCCAAGACACAGGAAGAGGAGGAGGACATGTCTCATGTTCCATATGCGAGTGCGGTTTGAAGTTTGTTGTATGCAATGGTTTGTACTAGACCAGACATTACACATGCAGTGGGAGTTTTGAGCAGGTATATGTCAAAACTAGGGAAGGAGCATTGGACAACAGTAGAGATGGTTTTCATGTATTTGCATGGAACTACTAGTTATGGATTGTGCTACCAAGGAAGTCCACGTTTGGACAGAGTGTTGGACACACATGGCCTTGTGGATGCAGACTGGGTTGAAGATCTGGATCATAGAATATCTACAAGTGAGTATGTGTTTAACCTATTTGGAGGAGAAACCATTTGGATGAGGAAAATACAGTTTGTAGTGGCACTTTCAACTAAACTAGCTGAATACATGGTAGCCACTCATGCAATAAAGGAAGCAATATGGTTACAAATATTGCATTCAAGTATTGGGTTGGTACAACAAGCTGTAAGGATAGATTGTGATAGTTAGAGTGCAATTTTTCTGGTGAATAACCCAAATTATCATTCAAATACAAAGCATATTGGTGTTCAATATAATTTTGTGAGAGACATGGTTGAAGAAAAGAAGGTGTTGTTGATGAAGGTGGACACTTTGAAGAATGTTGCAGATTCATTAACAAAATCTGTGAGCACTGAGAAGTTCTCTTGGTGTAGAGGATCAATGGGCATTGTTTCCATGGATTGTTGACTATGTAACCTTGTAACCCCCTGTATGCAAAGAAAAAAACAAGTGGGGGAATGTTGGGTATGTGTTATATTATTTCCATGGTTAGAAGCCCCCGATTTTTTTCATCCATTTTTGGGTGGTTTTTCGACACATGGTTTTCGTTGATGGCTTTCTTTTTTCGATTAAGGAAATAACGTTGTTGACTAATCTGGGTTATTGGATTAGGTTTTTGGATGATGCGATATCCTATATGTATATTGTATTGTAAACAAAGTACGAAGTGAATGAATATAGAATATGTTGGTTTTCCCGGTTTGGGTTTCCAATGGAAAAATATCTGTGTAATGTGTGTATTTTAGGTTGTATATTTTCTGTTCTTTTATTGAAAATCTATTTGCAGTAAATAATTGTACAAGGTTAAAATCTACACACATTTCCAATAGTTCTGCATTTGTGATTGTAACAAGCAACGTAATTTTCAAAATAGGTCATTGATTAATGGTAAATTGATTTCCTCTGATTTAGGAGGAAAGGCCATGCATTTAGAAGTAGTGCCAAGAAAATTTGTTGCTTATCTGTAGA
This sequence comes from Picea engelmannii, assembly GCA_009831015.1. NCBI lineage: Eukaryota > Viridiplantae > Streptophyta > Pinopsida > Pinales > Pinaceae > Picea > Picea engelmannii. The sequence continues at coordinate 64,054 of ML807529.1, read as the reverse complement.
CTGCTCGATGGTTTTTTTATTATGGTTATTGTTATTCAAAAGGTAGTTGATATATGTGTAAAAGACATTTTAGTTGATTGGCATCCTACTCTTGGCTCTGGGGTAATCCTAGATCTGCGATCTATTTGTCTTTGGTTAATTTTCTGGTCAAAAGTGTTTTTACTTAGCCACTTTTGAGGGGACGAATGTTTTTCATAGCAGGTGTGAAACTACACAACAATAATAGGCATGAATTCTTTGCACAAGCATTGAAAATACACAACATTGGTTCTCCTAGCGATATTCATCTACCACTTTCGAGATGCACAAGACATAGCTGCACTGAGTGTCGCCATATGTTCATAGCTATACTTGGTCTACTTAATATGGCCTATTTTTAAGCCTTGTGCGAAGAACCCACACGAGTCATCCTCCCGCATTACTACACTTTCGTGCCTTCACATTTCCTACAATTTTGCATCCTTGATTGTGACACGCAACTTAATTTGCAATATAGGTCACTTGTTTATGGTAAATTGATTTGATTCGATTTAGGAGGAAACACCATGCATCTAGAAGAACTACAAAGAAAATTTGTTGCTTATCTATACATTGCTTGATGGTTTTTTATTATGGATATTTATATTCTAAAGGTAGTCAATATATGTGTAAAAGACATTCTAGCGGATTTGCATCCTCCTCTTGGCCTTGGGGAAATCACAACTCTGCGATCTATTTATCTTTGGACAATTTTCTAGTAAAAAAGTGTTTTTACATGGCCACTTTTGAGGTTAGACGGAAGGTTTTTCTATAGCTATATATATCTTCCCTCTACATATCTATTCCACTCACACAACATACAATTGGTGTATTTTCAATTCATATGCTAAGAATTCATAGAATCTGGCCTTTTTCATTCACCTAGAAGTAGTTCTAAATTGCTTCCCTTTGCTTGAAAATACGACAAAATCAACATCTGACAAATCCCTAGGATATCCTCCAAATTACATCCCCTAACACAATTCATCATGCAAAGGTATGGGACTGCAAGACCATAATCGACATGAATTCTTCGCACAAGCATTACAAATACACAATATTGGATGTGCTAGTGATATTCATATGCTAGTGTTGAGGTGTGCAAGACATAGCTGCACCGAGTGTCGTCATATGTTCATAGCAAAATCCTTTGGAAAAACTGGAAAATGCTCATCCTTCTTAACTATGCCTTCTTCTACTATAGTCAACTCCCCCCCCCCCCANCCACAAAAAAAAAAAAAAAAAAGAAGAAGAAAAGAAGAGATGGAACATAATGCAATGCACCAACCAAACAATCCCCAACACCATATGAAAATGAATCCAGCCTAAAAGAACCATTTCTCTACAACACATGAAAAACAATGAACTACTTCGTAACTTTATACCCGCACTATCTCCATAGCATCAAGCAACTACAAAACAAGAAGAAAAATATAAGCTAACAATAGGGAAATGAAAATTAACAATTAGGACCTAATCTTCCCTGGCATATAGAATACAATGCAGAGGATTTCTTACACTTTGACACACATTTCCACAACCCCAAAATTAGAACTCCTGCAACTTGCCACTACCAACACTTGGAAATTCAGAACAACTCTGTATTTCTAAACCATAACAAATGGCATGGTAGATAAAAACATCAAGCAACGTAAAAAAAAAATGAACAATACAACCTCAAAACAACACACCTTTTCTCTCTGTTCACCTTTGATTGTTTCTGGCCTACACAGTCTCTGTAACAACCCCTGATTGACTTGGCTTGCTTTTGGAAAAACCAACAACACATTAGAAGTAGTTGCACTAGGCACAAAGAAAACTCTATCAAACAACAACCATAGAAACTAATTGCACTTGTCTAAAATACATATATTATATGGCAGCTACCTCGTTAGAAGAAAGGTACTAGATGCACAAGACTTCTTACCCACTCTCATATACTTGTACAAGCCCAAAAACCAAATATCTTCCAAGTCGCCAACCGCAACACCTGTAACTTTGGGAACAATCTTGCTTTCCTGGATTATAACACAACATATCATGATCAAACACAAATGATTCAACAAATAATTATAAAAAAATAATTAAATTAAAACTTATTGTAATCCGTGAAAGCTATCGTAGAGAATCATTTCAAGCAGTTCATAGAAATCCCTTCAAAATTTATGAATCGTACTAAGTTTAATGAACAATCAAAATACAATAATAAATATATATATATATATATATATATATATATATATATCTTACATGGCCCATCACTTTAAATTGCACTAATTGTTCGTTGGCACCGTATCAACTTTGGAAACCATGATGGTCTCGAAACTTTGAGACTCGTACATGTAGTCGTTCCATGTTCCAACCATTCGCTAGATCTGCATAATTAAATTGCATATTCAATTCCTGTCACCGACTTGACAATAATATGTTGTTTTGAAGGACCAATCAGAACACATCAAGAAAAATTAGATCGCTCCCAACAAAGTTAAACTTTGGAAAACATCACCAAATTTTCGGTCAACGCAAAAATAAAAATGCAGTTAATGTAATGTCTTTGATCCAGAACCCTTTGTAATTGTACATAGACTGGTGAGCTGATTGGTACCAAGTGTAAATGTAATGTACATATAGGCTAGTGAGACATTGACACCTGGTTATGGTGTTGCACACATCAGAGTAAGTGCACGAAGAATTGTTATAAAGACAGGGTGCACACATTTTGTGTGTTGCGCACACCTGGGTAAGTGCACACATTTCACTGTGTTGCACGCAATTGGTTTAGTGCGTGGTAATGACCTGGAAGTGTGCAGTACTAAGTTATATATATATATATATATATATATATATATATATATATATATACATGATTGTTTATGTTTTGAGGTCGAAGAGCCTGTATAATTATAAGGCTAGTGAGACTCAACACAGACAGGCAAGTGCGCTTATCCATGTAAATATAACTATGTTTATTAATATAATATTGCATCGTTGCACGCTGAATGACTCAGAAGAAAAGAGATGGGGGGGGCTATCCACCAAAAAAGGGGAAAATGAGGGGTGAGTCGTAAGTCTTAGGAAATATTTTATAATATTTCTAGGAAAAGTGTAAATGTCAGATATATTGTTTTTATCCTAAGTTCTCAAGGTTAGGGAATTGGTCACTAGGTGGCTTAAAGATAATTTTGGAGGTTACAAGTGTCAAGTGGAAGGCATGAAATATATAGTGTTTTCCTTAGTGTATTTTGGTGATTATTATTATTATTTTGTATTATTTTGGGATGATTCAAGCTCTCGTGGGGAGAAGGGGATCAGACTGTATGGAAAATTTGATTATTACCTTATTTTCCCAGAGAATCTTGCAGGGAGTTGTGGGGCTGTAATCAAAATTCTACTGTCGGAGAGTCAGGTTAACAAACCGTGAGTAGTCTTTTAAGGTGAGAGACCGGTTGTTTTGGAGTGGTTGTCAGATCCATGGGCATACTCTCTAGGAAAGAGTTTTTGTTGAGAACGGCTCAAAGACTTCATGTCTGACCTATTGTTGGTAACCCTAGGAAGGGAAGTGGGGAAACCAAAAGACTATTGAGAAGAGATGGGGTACACTTCCTTGGGTGTGACATGTGTGTGGGGAATGAGGGATTGTGGGCTAGTTGCAGTAGTGGGCACCTAGGATTGAGAAATTCTATTGAGTTTCATACTATATCTTGTCGCTAGGAACCCTTTTCCCTGGTGGAGTTGTGCCCCAGCTCGGGGGTGACCTGTTTTTGAAAGCTTATGAGAAACAATTTCTATGGCTAGGAGGAACATCTAAGTCAAGGCCGCAGTTGGTGACTTTTATAAAATATAAGTGTTCTCTATGTGCTTGTCTTTTTTACCGTGTGCACATTGGACTATGTTCAACATGGGTTAATTCTTGTATGTGTGTTGCATATAAGTATTTGTTGTTATTTGGTTTAATGTTTCTTATGCATATAAGTATGGTATTTTATCCTTTAATTGTAATTTGTGCATGAGTATGTTAGTTGATGGTAACGTTTCCTGCTAAGTTTAACCTTGTGATTTTGGTTACAATTCGTCAAGGAGAGGATTGAGTGGTCGGTGTGCAGGATTGTAGCATGTGTGCACCAAGAGGATGTAATTTGTGTGGGTGTTTAAGGAATATAATTTGCACACAGTAATAACGAAAGTGGTGCATAACGCTCAGGTGGTTGTGCACACAGTTGTACTATGTGGTTGATATATTGGTGTGCGCAGTTATTAAATTTAATTCCGCTACTTAAGGTTGTACTAAAAAGAGAATGTTGCTTCCATTGTTATAAGTTGTGGGGTGTGACTCAAGATCGGGTCGAGCCCATTACTTCAAGTGATACTATGTGGACTTGTGTTAGATCATAATCTACGTAGTGAAACTTTAGAGTAGCATGGTCTAGTAGTATTCTTGGGTCGATACGGTTTGGTTGATTCAGAGCTACAAAAGTTGAGGTGGTGTGGTGTGGCCCAGTCTGGGGTAATTGGGGACATTACATTATGGTATTAGATCCATTGGTTCAATAATAGACTTGTATGGGCAAGATACTAGCATGGATATATGTGTGAGTTAAGAATGGGTGTTGCGTAATGCAGAGTTAGTTTGCATGGGAAACCATTGGTGCGTAGTGTAGATTTGTGATGCACAATTGTGAGCACAAGAGTTGGAATGTCAAAATCATCCAAGAAATATGAGAGAAAGAATTCTGTCAAAATGGTGGAAAGTTTTCATGTAATTGTTGCAAGAAATCACTTAACAAATCTTGTTGTTTGCACATTTTGTAGAATTATCAGTGATTAGAACAGGAAAAAGTTAGTGCAGAAGGTTCAAAGCATGGATAATGTGCAGAGGAGTTACAGTCTTGATGATGAGGATTTCATATATTTGTATTTCCGCTTGGGTGCTGAGGGTACAAAATCCAAGGAAGAGCCCATGAACTTGGTAGAAACTGTAAAAGTATTACCTAAAGATGTCCATAGCTATAAGGTTGGTAATGAAAGACTTATGAGAGTCAAGGCACAATAAGATGACTTCAATTTCCAATTGATGTAGATCATGAACAAAATATAAAATAAAATGTATAAGGAGACAGAGTCGAGTAGATCAAGAAGTCCCAGGTCTCATGTTGAAAAAAGAGGAGAAGAGAGAAGTGTTGGTAAGCATTCTTTTAAGGAAGAGCTCAGTAGTTCGAGTCCATCTCCTGTCAGAAAGAATAAAAGAAGGAATGGGGGGTATGAGCTAAAGGGAGAAATGAATAATATCAAGCCTCCTACCTTTTATGGTGAGCACAAGAAGGACAAATATGCATAGACCTAGTTTTTGGGTATGAGGAAGTACTTCCAATTGCATAACTATTCTGCGCAAGTAAAAGGGATAATTTATATTTATCAGTTAAAAGGAAGGGCATCAATGTGGTGGGATTAATATGTGCAAGTGCAACAAATTGATGAGAATAAAGTGACTTGGAGAGAGTTCAAGAGGTATTTCCAAAATAAATACTTAAACAAGTGGTATTATGACATGAAAATGAAGGAGTTCTTTGAACTCAAGCTTGGAAATATGACAATTGATGAATATGAAAGGAAATTCTTAGAGATGTTGAACTATGTGTATTTTATTAAGGATGAACATGAGAAGATTCAGAGATATTTGAGTGGATTTACCTCATTTATCAATGACAAGATACAATATGATGACCCTAAAACATTGGAATAAACCATAAGGCGTACTAAGTGTTTTTATGAGCCAAAAAAGGAAGACCGACCTTACAAAAGGCTTGGGAAGATAAGATGAAGAGTAAGTTGTAACTAAGGAAGAAGGGAGTTAAAATACCGTTCTTCAGAAATACTGCACAAGGATAGACGAGCTTTCAAGAGCCTAGAATGTCAAAGATAGTGGGACAAAAGTCATGGAAACAACCTATGCATTGTTGGGGTTCTGGCGGAAATCATATGCGTAGAGATTTCCCTCAAATAGGTGATAAAGTGAGGACGATGCACATTGTAAAAAAATCCCCGACGGTTGATGACATGGGTATAAATGTACCAAGGATTTACACCGCATTGGATAACAAGCAGGATTAATTCCATTCGCACATGATCAAGGTAGAAGGTAAGATTAATTACCAACCCATTGTTATTTTAATAGACTCAGGAGCTAGGCATATTTATCTAGATCTTAAGATGGTGGAAATATTCCATTTTCCAAGAAGCAATCTTGGAAAATCTTGGTTGGTGTAGTTAGCTACAGGAGCAAAAAGGAAAATTAGTGAGATGGTTAAGGCATGTCCAATGGAGATGAATGGATTGTGCACAAATGATGATTTGAACATTATACCTCTGGGCTTGTATGAATGCATCATTGGTATGGATTGGTTGGACAAGAACCACATTGTCCTGGATTTCTACAATAAGGCATTCACTTGTCTGGATGAGCAAGGAAATTTGAGATCAGTTCAAGGAATTCCAAGAGTTGTGACTCTCAGAGAAATTTCACCTTCGCAGTTGAAGAAAAGTTATAGGAAAGGGTGTCAAGTATTCACAACGTACATGGAAGAGGAACCTAAGTATAAAGTTCCAAGTGTGGAATATTGTTAAGTACATAAAGAGTATGATGATTTCTTTAAAGAGATACCGAGATTTCCTCAGAAAAGAGATATTGACTTCTCTATTAACCTGATGCCTGGAGCAACACCTGTATCCAAGACTCCTTATAGGATGAGTACGCCATAGTTGAAGGACTTGTAGATGCAACTTGAAGAGCTTCTAAAAGTGTGTCACCTTGGGGTATGCCAGTTTTATTCATGAAGAAGAAGGACAGTACACTGAGACTTTGTATCAACTTCAGGAAATTGAATAGAGTAACAATAAAGAATAAGTATCCATTTCCAAGGATAGATGACATGTTTTATAAACTAAGAGGCACGCAAATATTTTCCAAGATAGACCTCATATATGGATATCACCAAGTGAGAATAAAAGAAGAAGACATTAGTAAGACTGGCTTCAAAACGAGGTCTAGTCATTACGAGTTTACAGTGGTACCATTTGGGTTGTCAAATGCACCAATTGTCTTCATGTGTTTGATGAACATAGTTTTCAGAAGTTACTTCGATAAGTTTGCCATTGTGTTTCTGGATGTCATACTTATCTACTCAAGGTTTGAAGAACACAAACAACACTTGAGGATGGTGTTGGAAGATTTGAGGGAGCATCAAATTTATGCAAAGATGGGCAAGTGTTCATTTTATGAGCGTCAAATTCATTGTTTGGGCCATATTATTCTAGAAGAAGGAATAGTTGTGGACCAAGCGAAGATAAAATCCATTAAGGAATGGCCAACACCAAGAAATTTCATAGAAGTGAGATCCTTTATGGGACTGGTAGGGTACTACAAAAGGTTTATTAAAGGATTTTCAAAAATTGCGCATCCGATTACATCCCTACAGAAGAAAGGTGCATGATTTGAGTGGACTCCGTATTGTGCAAGGATTTTTTATCACTTGAAGAACTTGTTAACAAGTGCACATATTTTGAGGATTGTTGATCCCGTTGCAGACTTTGTTGTGTGCACAGATTCATGCAAGGAAGGAATAGGTGGAGTCCTAATTCAGAATAGACAAGTGGTATGTATGGATAAAGGAAATTGAAAGATCATGAAAGGCTCTATGCTATGCATGACATGGAATTGGAAGCCATAGTGCATGCTTTGAAGATGTGGCAGAATTATCTTATGGGTAAAATATTTGAGATGAGAACATACCATTGTGGTATGAAGTATGTTTTTGGACAACCAAGTTTGAATGCCAGACAAAGCAGGTGGTTAGAGTTCCTCAGTGAATATGACTTTGACATAAATCATATTAGGGGAAAAGAGAACAAAGTGGTTGACACACTCAATAGAAAGGTGCATGAAATGCATGCTACAGTCATTAGCATGTACCAGACAGATTTGCACGAATATTTTTTGAAAGTTGTCAAATCAGATTTGCGCTATATGGATATAAGTGTGACTTTACAACAAGGTATGTTACAACAGAAGTTGGAAGGATATGAGATAAGCGAGGATGGGATCCTCATGTATAGATGTAGACTCTATTTTCCAGATGATCAAGAGTGAAGAGCCTAATTTTGTTAGAGATGTATAAGGTTCCTTGTGTTGGACATCCAGGTTATCAGAAGACCATTTTCATGGTCAAGAAGCAATAATTTTGGCCAAGTATGAAAAATGAAGTTGATGATTTCATTGTGACATGTCTCTAATGTTAGAAGATAAAGGATGAGAACAGACATCCAGTTGGTTTGTTATAGCCCTTGATCATTCCTAAGTGGAAGTGGGAAGTGGTGACCATGGACTTCATAACTAAGTTTCCTAAAAATACTACGTACCATGATTCTATTATGGTTGTGGTGGAGAAGCTTACTACAACTTCCCATTTTATTCCAGTGAAGTCAGTGCACAAGGAAATCGACAACACTGAGATTTACATATGATACACTTCTAACATGTAGGGGATACCTAAGACAATTGTGTTTGACAGAGATTCCAAGTTCACCTAGAACTTTTGAAAATGGTTATTCGAAGGATTTGGGACAAGTCTGGGTTTCAACAAAGCATATCACCCTGAGACAAATGGTCAAACAGAGAGAGTAAATCAGGTGATTGAAGAAATATTGAGGATGTATGTCATGGATAATCCATCCAAGTGGGAAGACTACCTTCATTTGGTAGAGTTTGCTTACAAAAATTGGTATCAAGCATCCTTAAGTATGAGCCCATTTGAAGTAGTTTATGGTAGAAATTGAAACACACCAGTGAGTTGGGATAACCCAATAGACCGTGCAGTATTTGGACCATATTTTCTTCAAGAAATGGAGGAGCGGATGGTAAATATCAAGCAAAACTTAAAGGTTTCTCATGACAGGTAGAAACATTTCACAGATAAAGGCAGAACCCACAGGGAATTTAGAGTGGTTGATCATGTGTTTCTGGAAGTGAAGGCCAGGAACAGTTCCCTAAAGTTGGGAAAGTGTTCTAAGTTAGCAGCTTGTTATTGTGGGCCATTTGAAATCCTTGAAAGGATTAGTCTTTTTGCTTATATGATTATATTTCTTGTGGAATTATGCATTCATAATGGTTTCCATGTGTCATTTCTTAAGAAGTATGCACTTGATGCTAATCATGTCATTGATTGGAATGTGATTAAGGTGGAGCCAGAAGGAATATTTCAAGTGCAACAGTTTGCATATTGGATTAGAAAACCAAGCAGCTCTGGAATCGAGTCATGGATCTTGTAAAGGTCCAATGGAACTGGTACGGTCCTAAGGATGCAACCTAGGAGTGCGAGGATGCTATGCGAGCAAATTATCCTTGTCTTTTTTATGATGTTTGAAATTTTGTATGTACATGTGTATATGATGCAATGAGGACAATGAATAAATAACAGGGAGGGGATTGTGATGTCCCTAATTCAGAACCCTTTGTAATTGTACATAGGTTCGTGATTCGATTGGTACCAAGTGTAAATGTAATGCACATATAGGCTGGTGAGTCATTGACACCTGGTTATGGTGTTTCATGCATCAAAGTAAGTGCGCGAAGAATTATTATAAAGACATGGTGCACACATTTTGTGTGTTGCGCATACATGGGTAAGTGCACACATTGCACTCTGTTGAACGCACTTGGGTTAGTGCATGGTAATGACCTAGAAGTGCGCAGTACCAAGTTATATATATATATATGGTTGTTTATGTTTTGAGGCCAGAGAGCCTGTATAATTATAAGGCTCGTGATCCGGGACGCAGATAGGCTAGTGCACCTATCCATGTAAATATAATCATGTTTATCAATATACCATTGCAATGTTGCCTAACTCAGAAGAAAGGAGATGAGGGACCTACTCCACTGAAAAAGGGAAAAATTTCGGGGTGAGTCGTAAGTCTTAGGAAATATTTTATAATATTTCTAGGAAAAGTGTAAATGCTAGATATATTATTTTTATCCTAAGTTCCCGAGGTTAGGGAAATGGTCACTATGTGTCTTAAATCTACTTTTGGAGGTGACAAGTGTCAAGTGGAAGGCATGCAATATATATTGCTAGCCTTATATTTTTTGGGGGGATTATTATTATTATTTTGCATTATTTTGGGATGTTTCAGGCTCTCGTGGGGAGAAGGGGGTCGGACTATATCTAAAATATGATTATTACCTTATATTCCTAGAGAATATTGAAGGGAGTTGTGGGGTTGTAATAAGAATTTTACTGTCGAAGAGTTGAGTTGATAGACCGTGAGCAATATCTTTGGGTGAGAGACGCGTTGTTGTGGAGTGGTTATCAGATCCGTGGGCACACTCTCCAGGAGAGAGTTTTTGTTAAGAGTTGTTCCCTTGTGTGACAAGAATTAGTCGCATGGCTCAGAGACTTCTTGTCTGACATCTTGTTGGTAACCCTTTGGGTGTGATATGTGCATGGGGAATGATGGACTTTGGGATAGTTGCAATAGTGGGCACCTAGGATTGAGATATTATGTTGAGTTTCAGTCTATAAGTTGTTTCTAGGAACCCTTTTTCCCTGGTGGAGTTTTTCCCCAGCTCTGGGGTGACCTATTGCTGAAATTTTATGAGCAACAATGTCTATGGCTGGGAGGAACGTATGATTCAAGGCCACAGTTGGTGACTTTGATAAAAGATAAGTGTTCGCTATGCACTTGTTTTGTTTATTGTGTGCATATTTGACTATGTTCGACATGGATTAATTCTTGTATGTGTGTTTCATATAAGTATTTGTTGTTATTTGGTTTAATGTTGCTTGTGCATATAAGTATGGTGTTTTATCCTTTAATTGTAAGTTGTGCATGAATATGTCAATTGATGGTAACTTTTTCTACTAAGTTTAACCTTGTGGTTTTGGTTATGATTCATCAAGGAGAGGATTGAGTGGATGGTGCACATGATTGTAGCTTGTGTGCACCAAGAGACTGGAATTTGTGAGGGTGTTTAAGGAATAGACCTCGCACACAGTAATAATGGAAGTGGTGCATGGCACACATGTCGTTGTGTGCACAATTGTTTCTTGAAGTGAAGGCCAAGAACAATTACCTGAATTTGGGAAAGTGTTCTAATTTAGCAGCACGTTATTGTGCACCATTTGAAATCCTTGAAAGGATTGGTCATGTCACTTATATGCTTTCATTTCCCGCATCCTTATGCATTCATAATGTTCTCCATGTGTCATTGCTTAAGAAGTATGTACATGATGCTAATCATGTCATTGATTGGAATATGATTCAGGTGGATCTAGAAGGCATATCTCAAGTGTGACTGATTTGCATATTGGATCAGAAAACCAAGTAGCTCTGGAATCGAGTCATGGAGATTGATAAAACAAAGAATCTTTGATACTAATTGATTTGAGCTAAACTACTCAACCTTGTCAATTTCGACTCAAAATGATAATAAATCTTGGGTGTCAGGCTCAGCCAAAAATGCACCTTATGACAAATTCAATTCAACTCAACTTGATTTCAAAAAGACAAGTAAACTTAAAAAATGACTATTTGCAAGTTACAATGAATTTTGATTATGAAGTTGAATTACTCTTCAAATTTGAATGTGTTGTCGATGCGTTTGAGTCTTGTTCTCCTTTGATTACGAGCTTGTCTTGTTCATTTTTTTAGTATTCTTTGTCGATGCTTGATTTGCATTACTTTTTCTTGAATGCATGTGCATGAGTAACATTGTGCTTGAGATTGTGTGTATTGCGTTAAATGCTCAAATTGTAAGTTTTTTTATGTCAAAACTAGACAGTAAACAATATAATCCTCCATGAAAATTTTACCACAACACACAACGCAAGGTGTACCTAAGATCCCCTTATTCAATTTTGGGTGGATCTAGGTCAAAAGAGACAAATAAAATATGATTTTATTAATACAAATATTACATGAATCTTTCAACTAAGGTTACTTTCTCTTCATTCTTCATATTTATCCATAAATTGATTACCATTGAATGTTTACTAGCAATCTTTTACAATCTTGCGATATCAATTTTAAATTTAAGGCAACATGCCTCAAATGTGCACTAGTGGGTAAAACCCACTTATAACATGTGCATCAAAGGAAAAATTATTGCCCCCTTTATTCCATCCTACACACCTATGACAACATAAAAATTCCCCTTTTACAATAGCTTTAACAAAAGTCTTCAATTATCTTCATGTCTCACATACCATGTACCAAACAACCATGTTTGGTTTCCAATTTCATCACTTGCATTACTTAGGCTTTAAAGCACCTAGATGCGATAATTGTCTTTTTAGAACAATTAGCCCAACAAGTCAACCTATTCACCCTTATACCTCCCACTTTATCAAAAAGCATTTAGGAGTTTCTATAAACACTTTTACACTAAAAAATATATATAAGAGGCATCTATTAAGTTGAGTAAAAAATCTCAGAAAATGTAACGACACTTCATGATTTCTTGACTGTGATTTCTTGACCTGGTCGTTTTGAGTTCCTAAAATCCAAGGCCAAGTGACCTAAGGGAAAATACATGAGGGACGTGAATAACCTGGGAACACATCACACCATCTTGAAAAATTTGAAATTACGCAAACAGAAAGGGAGTAGTTCTTCAGACTCATAATTGATAATATAAATTATTTTGGGTTCACTATTTGGTGAATTCTTCTTTCGACATGGAAAAATATATATTGCCAAACAACTCAAGCTTAAATTTTTTTTATTCATTTGCCTGATAGAGTCCCCGTTGATCGCCTCTCTTTATTCCTGGAATAGATCATCATCAAGCTTGCAAAGGAGGAAAAATCATTTAATGAAGTTGAGTTATCAAAATTACAACAAGTTTTGGGCCTTACATTAGAGAAATTGGAGGACCACATTGATGCTTGCACTTTTACCTTTGAGCGGGCAACAATCCATTTTGTTTCTCAGCAATTTGAAGGATTACTGAAAGTTGGTGCAGTTGTGGACTCGAATGCAGGGGTTGTGGTACCAAATGTAGATGTTGAAATAGATCAAAATGAAAGTGTGGTAGTTGAACCAAAATCAGGTTGATTGGTCGCACCAAAGGGGTTACTTGATCTAAACATTGTGAAATCTGATATCATAGAGCGACAGGGTTTTTCTCAACAGGAAACGATACCATAGAACACCAGCGAGCTGGACACATATATTTTGACAGATCAAACCATGAGGCGTGTTACAGATCCATAAGGTACATATCCACAAGATCAAAAAAACTGAGAGACTTGGATATCTAGGTCAAGAAAAAAAAATGGGTGTGTCTATTAAGTTGTTTGGACTAGGCAGTGATCCTAGACATGGATTATCCACTTGAAGGATGGGATCAACTTCCTTCTTTGCTTAGAATGCATCCATACGGTCCTTGAGTTATCTTCATACACAATTGATCAGACAGATGCGAATATTATCTTTGTTGCGTTTTGAAAATACAAATCTAAGAGCTTTGCCAAACAATATGAAGGTCACGGTGTGTGTTTTCTTTCACAAAGAAATTTGAACCAACAAAAATCCCCGCAAATAAGAAACGTCCAGCGTCATGAAAATGTGAGTGGCATTCGGATCACAGAGCTCTATCTTTGGAAATACATAAACCGTGCATTCTTCGTTGTTCTGGAAGATTGGGCTTGTTGGGTAGGAGTGCTCATCAAGTGACTTGATCGGATCTTTGTGAGAAAAATCATTGTTAAAAAACTTATTGCATTTCATTGCCGATTTTTTTTATAATTTGTCCACAAAAATACACGACACATCTCTGGGATGCCTCATATCAACGCCAAAATTCACGAGAGATCATGCTCCACACTTTTTTAGCTCATAAAGCAGGCCCAGATGGATAATCAAAGTGATTGCAGTGCCAATCTAAAGTTGCGGGTTTAAGCACAACCATATAATCATATCCAGAAGAACTATAGTGCCAATCTGGATATTATAGGCATGATATGAAGTGAAAAATCAGCAAGGCCAACAATGCTACAAGCGTTCTATGCTCAATGATTTGTTCATGTGCCAGACCGAAGCACTAGAACTAGAACGCACCAGATCTTTAACATCTCATTGATACACCTCCAATTATAGATATCAACTGAAAATTAAATCCTTAATATATATATATATATATATATATATATATATATATATATATATATATATATATATATATATATATATATATGATTGTTTATGTTTTGAGGCTAAAGAGCCTGTATAATTATAAGTTTGGTGAGCCTAGATGCAGATAGGATAGTTCGCATATCCATGTAAATATAATCATGTTTATCAATATAATATGTCACTGTTGTGCGCTGATTGACTTATAAAAAAAGAGATGGGGGGCCTACTCCACTAAAAAAGGGAAAAAGGGGGGGTGAGTCATAAGTCTTAGGAAATATTTAATAATATTTCTGGGAAAAGTGTAAATGTCAGATATATGATTTTTATCCTAATTTCCCGATGTTAGGGAACTGGTCACTAGGTGACTTAAATCTACTTTTGGACGTGACAAGTGTCAAGTGGAAAGCATGCAATATATATTGTTGTCCTTACTCTATTTTGGGGATTATTATTATTATTTTGCATTATTTTGAGATGTTTTTGGCTCTCATGGGGAGAAGGGGGTCGTATTGTATGGAAAATATCATTATTACCTTATATGCCCAGAGAAGCTGGAAGGGAGTTGTGGGGAAGTAATAAGAATTTATGAAGACCCCCACCCACTCCATGGGGTCTGAACGACCTCCCAGTCTAGGATCAATTAAATTTGGGAACTGGATCAGCTCGTAGGCTCCTTTTGAGCCCTCAAAACCAATTACACAGGTCCTTTACCTTCCTTCCCGAATACAAAATATGCTTTTTGGGGGACCCAGAGCACCACCAAAATCCTATTAGGGTTCGTGGGTCAAAATTGTGGGTTGAATCTCAAGTCACCTAAGAATTGAGGAATTCAGAGCTCCCGGGCTTCGAGAGTCTCAACAAAGTTACAATGTGTTCCTACCGAACGTCGAATTGACGGAGCACCGAACAACAACAAGAATCAATGATCCATAGAACCCGTTGGAAATCCACAGTGGGGAATGACTTCAAGACTTCGACGGTCCTATCCGCTCCAATGTGATATTCTCCCAGAGCACTGAATCTTGAATCCAACGATCAGATGACTCCTATTCCACCACCATATCGACGGTCTATACCCATTTTGCAGCTCTGGGCTTCGGGGATTTTAAAAACACCTCTCCACAGGTCTCCCAGAGTGTCAGGCTGACGAATACATATGGGTAATAATCCAATGGACCACAAGTCCCGACATATGGATGGTTCTGAGTTGATTCAGACTTCAGGAGTCCGAGTATCCAAACAATGTAAACCTTTGTGTCGGAGAGCCTCTCCTTCCTCCATGTGTCCCCTTCTTGATCGACGAATGGGATGATTTCCACTCTTCAAAACTTTGGTAACTTTTAAACCAGGACAATCTTTCACCCGTTCCCTCAAGAGTTTCTTTAGGATGAGATTCTTTGTTTTGATGTTAGAAGGTTGTGTTCTAATCCCTTGGTGGAAAAATGAAAAGAAGCAGCGCAAAAAACCCACAAAATGACACTATTCTAAGTTTTCTTCAAGGTAATATGAGTCACACTCTGTGATTAAATGGTGCACCTAGATCAACGATTGAGAAAAAAATGCTCAGATCTATGATTGGCAGGTAATATTGAACACCCCCGACCGTTCTACCTTTAATAGGGGGGGGGGGTATGAGTTGGTGGTATTCTCCAACGCGGCCCATCCTAATGTGGCGTGTTTGTTAACTCAGACACCCCTTGCTCCAAACCAGTGACCACCTAGCCCCCCCTTCGACTAAATCGCCATACCAGTTTCCCATACCATTTCCACCTCATGACGTCACACCCCACTACCGTCGCTTATAAGTCATGCGATTCTTAGGACATAGGTTAGTTGGTTTTTCTTTCGATAAAACAAGCATAAAGTTGGATGAGATTCTTTGTTTTGATGTTAGAAGGTTGTGTTCTAACCCCTTGGTGGAAAAATGAAAAGAAGCAGCGCAAAAAACCCACAAAATGGTGTTATCCTAAGTTTTCTCCAAGGTAATATGAGTCATGCTGTGTGATTAAACGGTGCGCCTAGATCAACGACTGAGAAAACAATGCTCAGATCTATGACCGACAGGTAATATCGGACCCTTCGGATTGTTATACCTTTAACGGAGTGGGGGGGGGGGGTCCCAGTTGGTGGTATTCTCCGGTGGGTCCCATCCTAACATGGAACATTTGTGTTAACTCTAACACCCCTTGCTCCAAACCAATGACCTCCTAGGCCCCCCTCCGAGTAAACCACCATACTAGTTTCCTATACCACCGTCGCCTCATGACGTCACACTCCAGTACCATCGTTTATAAGTCATGCGTTGTTATTCTGCCATCATACCTTTTCCCCCCAATCACCCATCACACATCACATCCCATTCACTTGTCCTCCACTCCCTATCCTCCACGTCACCCTCACGAACCCATTACCTATATGTTACCCTCCACCTCATCCCTGAGATATCTGTAGGCCAATCAATGTTGCCAAAGATATCCGTTAAACCTGCTGACTTCTCCCTCGTGCCCCAATGGATACCCGTTCGTACAGATAATCCTGTTTTTCACCATTCATGATCCAGACGCCACCGAAATCATCGTCCTCTTCACCTTTTCGCTTTCAACCACCATTAATCTCTGGACATTACATTCAACTTCGTTCTCTTTCAGACTTTTGTAGGTACCTGTCGAAATGATGGCACCAAAGTCGAAACACTCAGAGATCGATGAAAATCCATTCCTCTAGCCTCTTGTCGACCTCGACCGAATCCCTCTGGCCGACAAATATTACTTGATCTCAGAACCCAAATGTGCATTCGATCTTGTTGATTTACACTCATGGTTAAGAGACACCTTCCAGGACCAGACTGATGAAATTGGACTCTGGGAGTCCAATCTCCCACTGTATCTTTTTCCCCAAATTCATCATTTCCCCAAGTTCGCCCTCAAGTGCCAGGCGCATTATCTTCCCAATCAAACAACTATCATTTCATCGTCCAGAGAGACCCTTTTCACCATCACACCCGAGGCCATTGA
This sequence comes from Picea engelmannii, assembly GCA_009831015.1. Taxonomy (NCBI): domain Eukaryota; kingdom Viridiplantae; phylum Streptophyta; class Pinopsida; order Pinales; family Pinaceae; genus Picea; species Picea engelmannii. The sequence continues at coordinate 46,835 of ML807529.1, read as the reverse complement.
TTAGATGATGCAAATACCTAGAGACGAATCCATTTCCCCTTTTACCATTGATATTCTAACTAAAATATACCATAAATTGTCCTTTCCCCAGAGAGTGTAGATTTTTGTGCTTTTCCTCCACAAGAGTGTCCAATTTCCCAAGAAAAATCCCCCCTACTATTCCTACATTTTCTCAGCAAAATGTAACCAAGTCATTTCATCCATGTGTTGTCAGCTTGGGTACTATTTAGACAAATGGGTGGACGAACCCATCCTAGGTTTCTTGTCCATTTTCTCCACTGAAGAGAAATCCACCACCCAATTAAACTTTAGCCAATTTTTGGCTGATAACATTCACGAGCAACTTTTCAAACTTCCCACCGAAGGAATGTTCTGGTATTCATCAATACTGGCCTACATGTTCTTGTTTTTCCAGTCAAAGAAGTTTTCTTTTATCCTATAGAAGCTCGACACAAATGGAAATCCATAGCTAGTTACAGCCTGAACATTGTTGGTAAGGAGGAACTCGTCTGAGTTCAGTTTTAAGCATTTCGTCGACCAATTTTACCATTCAGTGGTAAGAATGTTAAGCAGGAAGAACCCAGAATAAACGAAGAGATTCAAAGGATCCTGCACCTATCAGACCTTTCTAAAATAGGGGATTGGTATTTATACTAGGACCACATAGAGATCAAAGTCTATGGGTCTGATTTGCCCCCCTAAAAGCTACCAAAGTTCCCGCCTGTCAGGATATTTCCCCTGGAATACATCATACAAATGATCAACTCTGATGACATTCATTTTGTGGCCTTGAAAAAGAAACAATAGCTCAGGATTAAAGGTTAAATAGGTTCTTTCATCTACAATAGCAGAGCGACAGGTGAAGAATCAAACAAGTTGTTACTGGAGATGAAGTTCAAGCAAAGTTTCCCATGGCATTATGATCCTTGTCGTATCATCGTAGAAACCTGACTAAGGAATAAAATATCTCCATATGCTCATGTTCCCAAACCAGATATTGAGAAGTTCATGAACTAGAAAGAGTGGGAGGAGAACACCTTGATAGATATTGAACAACAACCTGCTTCTTCCAGTATTGCAAAGACTGATACCCCTCACGCACCAGCATAGAAAATACCCAGGAAATATGTATCTCCCTCAGTCACTAAAGTCTCAGCAGATGATTTCCAGGTTTATAGAAAAATTCCCAAGACCAGTCATACACCTGTCAGGTTTGGTGGAGAAGAGACTCAGTCTACTACAGTCATGGAAGGGGAACATTCTCCATTTTCCTCAGGAAGCCAGTCGACGATGTCCACCTCCTCGTCGAAGAAGTAGGGTGATACAACATTAATGACCAGGGCCACACAGGAGCCTGTAGGGCTAAACCTCTTTGATAAATATAACCTGATTAAGAAGAAAAATGAGATGTCGACGAATAGTACCTATGCTCAATTTTGGAAACAAGCATCCACAGCTCATCATAGACTATTATCCACCTTTGATACAAAAAAGGGGAGAATGCATATGGCCTACTTGCAGGCACATGTACCTAATCCCAAAACAATTTCTAATTATAAAAGGGAAACATTCAAGTTCGATGCTACAGACGTACATACGACTGATCAAATGGACTTACACAGACAGACTGGAGAAATGATTTTCTCCACCTTGGTGAACACCTCGACGAATGCAACAAAGCTACAGGTTTCTTTGAACAATGTCCAGACTCAACTGAAGCTGGAGAAGGTGTCATCTTTGGCAAAGGATAACAAAATTAAGTCCCTGGAAGAACTGGTGCTCAAAATTGGGTATGATCCAGCTAATATCAAAGCAACAGAAGAGATGATAAAAAAAAGAATGCTCAAATTAAAAAAATGGAAGCCAAGTTGGAGAAGATAGTTAAGGAGAAGGAGCAGAATGTGCCAATGGCAGTCATACCATTGAACGCAGTCCTAATCACAGGAGTTAGAACATTAACAACAACATCAACTACCACAGGGGAAATTCCACCCGCAATATCAGTGACAACTCCATATGCAGCAGACCAATTGGCAAAAGCAATGGAAGATATGACTCTACAAGGGGTAGAAATCAGAAAACTGCAAGAAGAGATTCAAAATATCCAAAAGTTGAATTCCACATTCCAGGCCAGCTACAACATTGAGAGGCATAAGTCAAACAAACTCAAACAGGAACTGCAACAGCTGTAGAAAGAAACAATCATGGATAAGAATTTGTCAAAGGCTAAAGAAAATATTTGGATGGACATATGTCAATCAATGACACGGATTTGGTCCCTGATACAAACCATGTTTTAACAACATGATCTAGTGTAAAGAGCCAAACAAGCAATCGACAGGATAAAGGGATAACTGGGAGAAATGCCTACATAGGCCAACGAGATAATCAAATTCTTAAATTCTAAATCAAAAGAAGAGTTGGAAGCCCTGCAAATTGAGGATAGGACTGAAACAATTCTTGAAGTTAAGAGAGTCTTGACCAAGAGGGGACTAGTGTTGCAAATCGAGGAGAGAGTTCAGGCAATGGACGTCGCGATACAAAGGTTTTTCAACAAGACTGAATCTTTGCAGAAGAAAGGTCCCCCAAGTTTATTTGTGATTAATAATAAGTTGATTACTCTCTCATATTATAAACAAAAGATTCTCATAGTGGCAAAGGATGGGTCCAAGTTCACATGCATAAAGGAAACATCACGGGCAAAGCATTCTTGGAAACTCTGAGATTAAACCTGAGTATTCAACAAGAGATAAAGTATCTTTCATCACCAAACCCACCTTCACTAAGTACACAGAGACGGATGAGGTGTACCGAAGGCTGCTCAAAGTCAGCATCCCCAGTCAGCAGAGATGGGACAACCTATGTGACTTGATCGACTAAAAATATGATGTGGATGTACAAATCAACATGCGGAGTAGTCAAAGTCAAGTTGATGACTCACCAACAACATTTACAAAATCAGCTCAAAGAAATCTGATATATCATTAACAGTTCCTACAATTTTGTATTTTGTTATCTAGTTAGTTAGATTCAGATTCTACCACGTCCTGATCATTAATGACATGATCAATTGTAATTTTTCTTATAAATACTTCAAACTTTGAAGTATTGGGGGTTGATCTTTACGCCCAAGCAAGTTGTAAATTGTAATATTTTTGAAGAGATCTACCAGTAATAAAAAGGGACGATTCACATGATTCCTACGTATTTTATGTTGGTGATGTTTACTCCTCTTCATTGAATAGTTTATCTTACTTCGTTATCATCTTGTTTTCTATATCTCATCATTTAAAATAAGTTAAAATTGCAAAATTTATCTTCGTATACTCTGTTTCTAGATTTTAAAGATCTAAGTGTTTATCTTTTGATATTGTGATAAAGAAATTCTTCAATGCTTCTTTGTTGTAGTTGATCATCTCATCTATTTTTGCTATCCATCACTTTAAATTCTCAAGGATCCAACATTAACATTATTTTTCCCTGTGAAGAGACCTAATAAAATATGTTCTCAGATCTCAAACCTTAACAGAGACCCCATAGCCCAATGGATGCATAAGCAATATTTTAGCCATTTTATAAAAAAAAACAACACAGTCCCATTTATTTAACTAGCCTAATATCTTAAACCTGAAACCTATCTAAATATTACAGAGAGATCCCTCTCTGAAACTGGCAGAGCTAGATCCCAATTTCGAAGTGGTTGGATAAAGTTACCTATGATAAATTTCTTGTACCTTCCAACAACCTATGGGAATTTATAGATTTATAACATAATGGCGACCATACTGGGGATCTGAACAAAATTTCTATCCTAAGATTTATTTTTCCTAGATAAAGAAAACTTTGTTTCTGAATGAATAATAAAATCTAACTTTTAAAGAGATAATGTTAAGAGGTTGTTAAAGTTTGTATATATTAGTTTAGATTTCTTAAAAAATTAAAAATTTAGGCTCCTAAAAAAGTTTACACTAGGTCTCACCTCGATCCAGAACTTGCGACAGCAGTAGATGATCCAAAAAAGTTACTCAGAAAGAAAAAACATTGTAGAAGGTTCTGGGAGTCACAGTCCTCTTCATAGGTCCAGTTATCTCCCAGAGAAGCTGGTTTCCATTCAGGATCTTGAGTTTGAAATATCCTTTGAACAAAGCCTTTTTAGAACCAAATCTGACATCTTTGTAAGTGAGACAATCCTAGATCAAACCATCCTACAACCCAAAACCCCTGAAATACTTTCTAAAAAATCATAATTTGATCTTCAAGAATTCAACAAGTTAGAAGATTTAGTAGCAAATATCAGGCTTTGTACCAAGCTCACTTTCAACAGTCTGTAGAAATTTTTGCCCTGACTATTGCTGCAGCCTCCATCAAACATCAAATAATTCACTCTACATCCCCTAGCCCTGCCTCTTCTACTTCTTTTGTCACTTCTCCTCAAATCACACAAGTTGTTGTTCAACCTTCTCCACCAATCATTGCAGCAAGATATGCTCCCTTGGTGTTGGCTGCTCCTTTACATGCCATGCCTTAGGACTATCAAACTAGACTTCCTTAGTTTGATGGTACTGGTCCTCTAAATGCACAACAACATGTTGATAAGATGAATGATTATTTTGATTTGCAAGAAGTTGATGAAGCATATGTCCAAATGAGAATTTTTGCACAGAGTTTGACCGGAGAAGTCAAAAGATGGTTCAAAGTGCTACGCCTTGATACCATAGTTGAAATTGCTGCTTTCTAGCAGAGTTTCCTTGACAGATGGGAGGCAAAGAAAAATCCTCTCCAGATTTTATCAGAATATGAGAATATCAAAAGGAATCAAGGGGAAACAGTACAGGATTACTGCATTCGTTTCAACAATATTTATAACACACTTCCAGTTGATATTAAATACCCACAAGGTTTGGCTTTAATCAAGTTCCGTGATGGATTTGATGTTGATATGTCATATCAACTAAGGGAAAGGAATTCTGTCACTCTAGAAGACATGCAAAAAAGTGAAGTAAGCGTAGAAGCAAATCTATTAGCCAAAAGAGCCAAGCAAAGAACAAAGAGAAGGGTTACAATCAAAGAAGAGCCTTCCACGTCTTCTTCATATGCTAAACTAGATTCCATAGTCAGAAGTATGGAGAGAATGATGGAAATACTAACCATCATTGACAAGAATCCACCCAGAGAAAATCAGCCTTCCCCTTAGATCAGAAATCCAAACTTCAGAAGGAACCCTCCCCAGATTAGACAGAGGGATCTGAGAGATAAAAGAGAGAAAAGGGGGCCTAATCATCAGATTATACCACCTCTTTATGATAATAATGATGATGATGGGGAGGAGGTAATCGAAGAATTGGATGATACTCACATAAACCTCATGGGTGTTCACGATGGTAACTCCATTTTTCTTACTCAGGAAGAACAAGATATTTTTCTCCTCTTACAAACAAAGGTGAATGAGGAGGAAGAGGAAATAGAACAACATGCCTTTTAGAATTCTATAATGGAGGTGCACAGACAGTGCAGAGCCGAAGCAAAACTTCCACTACTTTCATCTTGGAAGGGGAACTAGCCAAATTGAAAATTCCTATTCCCCTGTCTGAACTGATGAGAAAAACCACGTACAGGTCGCAGGTGATTAAAGAATTAAGAATTGAACCAAAGATAGGTACAAAAGCATTGAATATTGGATCAGGAACACGCTCAGACACCGTAAATCTTACTGATGATCAACCTGAGTTGTTGTTTGGTCCTGAAGTGAGTGGAAAAACTGATAATGGTTTTGTTCCCCCTTTCTATATCAGTCTGGATATCCATGAAAAAATCTTACACAACGCTATGCTTGATTCCAACACCTCTCACAACCTGATGTCCAAAGTTGTGATGGAGAAGTTGGGGCTTGATGTCACTAGAACCTACAAGGACTTGCATTCTTTCAATTCTAGCAAGGTTGAATGTATATGGCTAATTAAATATTTATGTATCACCCTAGCTCAAATCCCATCAAAAAGTATGGTGATGGATATTGTGGTTGCAGACATTCCCCCGAAATATGGTATGTTGTTATCAAGATCTTGGGGAGCTAAGTTGAAAGGCACTTTGCAGTTAGATGTGTCTTATGATACTGTCCCAGTATTTAGACAACAAAGAAGACTGTACAGAGAGACTTCGATGAAGTTTATGGTCAGCAGTTAGGAAAAACCACATAACTACCCATTATACTCTGCACACTCCGATCTGGATTCATTCATATTGTACAATGATGGTGACCTATATAATCAAATTGCTTAGTTTGAAGATGATGCACCTAACATGCAAGAAGATAAAACAATCACCGAGGTAAAGAACACTGCAACAGTAGAAAGTGATGAGCTACTAGCCGATTTCTGGAGTATGGATTTTGATGGAGCTGTGAGCAAAGAGGGAGATGGAGCTGGATTTTGGTTGCATAATCACAAATCAAGTTATTTAGAAAGCCACTCTTACAAATTGAATTTCCAATGCACTAACAACATAGCTGAGTATGAAGCTTTAATGCTCGGCCTGAAACTACTGAAGAAGGTTGGTGCCAAAAAAATTATGGTAAGAGGTGATTCTGAACTGGTCATTAAACAAATTAAAGGTGAGTATTCAGCTAAGAATCCTAGACTTGGAGCCTATAGAAATGTTGTTTTAGATTTTTTAGAATGTTTCACTGAAATTGACTTGCAAGTAATGCCCATAGGCCAGAACATATTGGCATATGGATTGGCTACGTCAACATCTACATGCAAAATACCTTTCCGTCCCACTCGCCAATACACAATAGAGGTGAAGTGCGGACCAATTGTACTAGATAACATCAGATACTGGCATGTATTTGGAAATGACGGTCAAATTGAGGACTTCCTACAATGTAAGAATGATTTCAAATGTACAAATATAGATTTAGAGAATGATGATGACAATGTAAATAGATCAGTTTTTGAAAATGATAGTGTAAATAAAGTAGATTTAGATGAAATGAATAAAAATGATGAAGACTTTTATGTTTTTCATTTGAAAAACAATGTTTTACCTAGAGGTTTGGTCCTATTAGAAGACCTATTTAATTTTAATGATGTAGCAAAAAGCCCAAGATTGAAGCTAGTGGTAAAGAGGCCGAAGAGTGTAACATAGGAACAGAGGAAAAACCCAAGATGATAAAACTTTCCAAATCTTTACCCCCTGAGCAAAAACACAAATACATTGAACCTTTTAATGAATATGTTGATGTGTTCACTTGGGGTTCTGAGGATTTAAAATCTTATGACACAAGTATCATACAACATAGAATTCCAATAAAATAAGAACACAAAACTTTTAGGCGGAAACTTAGGAGAATCAATCCCAAGTTACTCCCCCTTATAGAAAAGGAAACTAAAAAGATGTATGATGCCAAAGTTATAGTCCCCTTGAGATTTTCCAAATGGGTTTCTAATTTGGTTCCTACCAGAAAGAAGACTGGTGAAATCAGTCTTTGCATTGATTTTAGAAACCTGAAAAAGGGTTCCCTCAAAGACAATTAACCTTTGCCTAAAATGGACCACATCTTACAAAAGGTAGTTGGGGCCAGTAGGATCTCCTTACTAGACGGTTTCTCGGGTTATAACCAAGTCCTTGTCCACCTAGATGACCAGGAGAAAATAACCTTCACCAAACCTTGGGGAACTTTAATGTATGTGAAAATTCCCTTTGGTTTGATGAATGTTGGCGCCACTTTCCAAAGAGCAGTGGATATTTCATTTGTGGACGAACTTGGAAGATTTATAGTCATATATCTAGATGACGTGAATGTCTACTCCAAATCGAACAAGGAACCTTTACAACATCTCAAAAGAGTGTTTGAGAAGTGTAGAAAATTCGAGATTTCATTGAATCCCAAGAAGACCCTTTTCGGTTTAGAGGAAGGTAAGATGTTGGGGCACATAATCTCTAAAGATGGAATTAAAATAGACCTCGACAGAATAGAGGCCATCCAGAAAGTGGAACACCCTAGGAATATCAAAGAATTGCAATCATTCATTGGTAAAATAATTTTCCTAAGAAGATTCATACCCAACTTGGCTGAACTTCTCAAAAACATCACAAATATGATGAAAAAAGACACCAAAATAAGATGGAACACCGAGTATAAACAATCATTTGAGCAAGTAAAGCATGCTCTCACACAAGCCCCGGTTTTGATCAGTGCAGATTACACCAAAGATTTCTTTTTGTTCTCTTTCTCATATGAACATACGATCGTAGCAGTACTATTGCAGAAAAACAACAAAGGGTACGAGAAACCCATAGCCTTTTTCAGCAAATATTTGAGAGATGTTGCGTTGAACTACAATATAATGGAGAAACAAGCATTTTCTCTAGTAAAGGCCATAAAATATTTCAGAGTCTATATTCTCCATTCTCACACAATTACCTATGTTCTGAATGTTGTGGTAAAGGATATCCTAACTCGGGATAATCCAGATGGTAGGAGAGGAAAGTGGATTGTTGTTATTCTGGAATATGATATAGAGATAAAACCCACTAAACTGATCAAAGGTCAGGGTTTGGCCAAACCAATGGTTGAATCTAGTTTTCATGCTTTAGACATTAATTTTCTGGTTGCAGTTGACGAGCAAGAAGAGAAGGCAACTCCAAATGTAAAAGAGATATTCTTAAACTCTCCTTGGTATGCAGACCTCATTTTTGTACTTCATAACTTACAATATCCTCCTGGTCTAACTAAGACCAAAGCTAGATTTATTAAACTGAAATCATTGAAATATTGTATTCTAGATGGAAACCTTTATTGCAAAGATCCTGGAGGTATCTTGCTTAATTTCCTATTGAAGGATGAAGCTGACAGGGTATTGCAGGATTTCCATGCAGGGGACTGTGGCATGCATCTAAGTTGGAAGACCACAACTAACAAGATTCTCAGAGATGGTTTTTATTGGCCCACATTGTTTGTTGGTGTGCATCAAAGAGTCACCTCATGCCACAAATGCCAAGTTTTTGAAGGTAAAAGGAAGCTTTTTCCTCTACCCATGAAACCCATCTTAGTTGAAGCTCCATTCTAACAATGGGGTTTAGAATTTATTGAAGAGATACACCCACCCTCTTTGGGCCAACATAAGTGGATCCTCATGGCCACAGACTACTTCATGAAGTGGATCGAAGTTGTACCATGCAGGCAAGCCACTGACTCTGTCATCATTAATTTTTTGGAAACTAATATTTTGTCTCGTTTTGGATGCCCTAGGAAAATCATAATTGACAATGCAGCAGCCTTGAGATCCAAAAGACTTATAGATTTTTGTAGCTAGTACCACATTACTTTGGGACACTCAACAACTTATTACCCTCAAGGAAATGATTTGGTTGAGTCCTCAAATAAAATTCTGGTGAATATCATTAAGAAAACGCTACAAGAGAACAAGAAGTCATAGCATAATAAGTTAGTTCATGCGCTCTGGGGTGATAGACTGAGCACCAAAATATCAATTGGTATGTCCCCATACCAGTTGGTATATGGTACTGAGGTAATTTCCTCTTATTCTTTGGGGGTCCCTGTTATGAAACTATTGCAGGATGTGCAAGCAGAGCCAAATGATACCCAAAGAAGAATATTAGATGATCCAGTTGAAGCAATCTAGAGAAGAAGCATATAACAAGACTCAGGTTATCCAGGAAGGTATCAAAAAGATTTATGACAAGAGAACTAAAGAGGATGATTTTGAGTTGGGTGATTTGGTGCTGAAGTGGGATTCCAGAAATGAGGATAAGGGTAAACATGGAAAGGTTGATAGCTTGTGGAAATTCCCTTACATCATTCAGGCATTCAGAGGAAATAACACATTTTTTTCTCAAAGACAGTGATGGAACAGACCTGCCAAGTGGACCTGTAAATGGAAGGATTTTGAAACATTATTTACCACCCCAATAAAAATCCTAACCACCCATTTCCACTGTACAAACCATTTATTTTACATTCAGTTTATGTGTGGGTGATGTTGGTCAGATGGTTGAAGCTCCTAGAGAAGGCCCTAAGCCACTGACTAGTGCCACCAATTTTTCAAAATAAAATAAATCAAGTTGCATAAGAAGCAATGGAGAAAATATTTCAAGACATCAGGAAGCAGGTTTTGGCACCTCACAAGGATATCACCATCCCCAGGTGGAGCCACTATTATAACCCTATGTTTCATAGGATCAACTGGTGACTGGAAATTTTTTGCTCTTGTTGTATTTTTGGTTGTAAATAATATTTCATTCTGCAAATAATTTATAGAAGAAAAGAAAAAGGAAAGAAAAGAAAAATAAAAGAAAATAAAAAGAAAAGAAAAGAAAAAGAAAGAAAGAATAAAAGAGGGTATGAAAAGAAAAGTGATGAACCCCATGCAATAAGAATGTATTGATCCATACAGTCTAACCATGGTCAAGTCTTTTGAATTTATGCTGATAGGATTAGTGAATAAAGCTTGGCTAAACTGTTTAATCTTAGCCAAGTTAGTTAGGTTAGCTAGTGAATAAATTTGATCAAACTGTTTAAACTTGATCAAATAGCCCCAGGGTAGAGTAATTTTTAGACCAACAGTCCCATATGGGTTAATTGTGTTAGGTAAATAGATTAGGAAATAGATTAGTTGGTTTTTCTTTCAATAAAACAAGCATAAATTTGGATGACTCTTTGTTTTGATGTTAGAAGGTTGTGTTCTAACCCCTTGGTGGAAAAATAAAAAGAAGCAGTGCAAAAAACCCATAAAATGGCGCCATTCTAAGTTTTATGCAAGGTAATATGAGTCGTGCTCTATGATTAAACGATGTGCCTAGATCAACAGCTGAGAAAATGACACTCAGATCTACAACCGACATGTAATATCAGACCCCCTCGATCGTTCTCCCTTTAATGGAGGGGGGGG
>ML807529.1:22644-35832 GCA_009831015.1 Picea engelmannii | reverse complement strand
CCCCCGTCCGAGTAAACTACCATACCAATTTCCATACCACCGCTGCCTCATGACATCACACTCCACTATTGCCGCTTATAAGTCATGCGTCGTTATTCTGCCATCGTACCTTTTTCCCCCAATCACCTGTCACACATCACATCCCATTCATTTGTCCTCCACTCCCTATCCTCCACATCACCCTCATGAACCCATCACCTATCTATTACCCTCCACTTCATCCCCAAGATATATGTAGGCCAATCAATTCGGCCAAACATATTCGTTAAACCTGCTGACTTGTCCCCCGTGCCCCAACGGATACCTATTCATCCAGATAATCCATTTTTTCACCATTTCTTCACCATTCATGATCCAAACGCCTCTGAAATCATCGTCCTCTTCACCTTTTCTCTTTCAACCACCATTAATCTATGGACATTACAGTCGACGTCGTTCTCTTTCAGACTTTTGCAAGTACTAATCAAAGTGATGGCACCAAAGTCCAAACACTAAGAGATCGATGAAAATCCATTACACCCGCCACCCGTCGACCTTGACCGGATCCCTCTGGCTGACAAAGATTACCTGATCTCAGAACCCAAATGCAAATTTGATTTTACTGATTTAGACTCATGGTTCAGAGATACCTTCCTAGACCAAAGTGACGAGATTGGACTCTGGGAGTCCAATCTCCCACTGTATCTTTTTCCCCAAATTCATCATTTCCATGAGTTCTCCCTCAAGTACTAGGTGCATTATCTTCCCAATCTGAGAGCTATCATTTCATCGTCCGGAGAGACCCTTTTCACCATCACACATGAGGCCATTGATCAGATGATGCAAATACCTAGATCCGAATTTGCTTCCACTTTTACCATTGAGATTCTAACTGAAATATACCAGAAATTGTCCTTTCCCTAGAGAGAACAAATTTTTGAGCTTTTCCTCCCCGAGAGTGCTCAATTTCCCAAGAAAAATCTCCCCTACCATTCCTCCATTTTCTCAGAAAAAGGTAACCAAGTCATTTTATCCCTATGTTGTCTACTCGGGTACTATTCAGACAAATGGGTGGACGAACCCATCCTAGTTTCTTGTCCATTTTCTCCACTGAAGAGAAAGCCACCACTCAGTTCAACTTCAACCAATTTTTGGCTGATAACATTCACGAGTAAATTTTCAATTTTCCCACCGAAGGAATGTTTTGGTATTCATCAATATTGCCCTACATGTTCTTGTTTTTCCAGTCAAAGAAGTTTTCTTTTCTCCTACAAAATCTCGACACAGATGGTAATCCACATCCGGTTACAACTTGGACATCATTGGTAAGGAGGAACTCGTTTGAGTTCATTTTTAACGTAAGCATGTTAAGCGGCCTAGAAGAGCCCATAATAAACAAAGAGATTCAAAGGATCATGCACCTATCAGACCTTGCTAAAGCAGGGGATTGGTATTTATACCAGGACCACACAGATATCAGAGTCTATGGGTGTGAGCTGGCCCCCTACAAGCTGCCAAATTTCTTTCCTGTCAAGATATTTTCCCTAGAATACATCAGACAAATGATCAACTCTGATGACATTCATTTTATGGCCTTTAAAAAGAAACAACAGCTCAGGATTAAAGGTCAAATAGGTTCTTTCATCTGCAATAGTAGAGCGACAGGAGAAGAAGCAAACAAGTTGTTACTAGAGATGAAGTTCAAGAAAATTTTTCCATGGCATTACGATCCTTGTGGTATCATCACAGAAACCAGACTAAGGAATAAAATCTCTCCATACGCTCATGTTCCCAATCCAGAGATTAAGAAGTTCATGAAGCAGAGAGAGTAGGAGGAGAACACTCTGATAGATATCAAACAACAACCCCATTTTTCTAGTATTACACGGATGGATACCCCTCAGGAACCAGTAGAGAAAATACCTAGGAAATATGTATCTCCCTTGGTCACTGAAGTCTCAGCAAATGATTTCTGGGTTTACAGAAAAAGGCCCAAGACCAGTCATACACCTAACAGGTCTGGTGGAGAAGAGACTCAGTCTACTATAGTCATGGAAGGGGAACATTCTCCATTTTCCTCAGGAAGCTAGCCGACGATGTTCACCTCCTCGGCAAAGAAGCAGGGTGATACAACATTAGCAACCAGGGTTGCACATGAGCCTGCAGGGATGAACCTTTTTTAGAAATATAACCTGATTAAGAAGAAAAACGAGATGCTAATGAATAGTACCTATGGTCAATTTTGGAAACAAACATCCACAATTCAACATAGACTACTATCCGCCTTTGATACAGAAAAGAGGAGAATGCACATGGCCTACTTTCAGGCACAGGTACCTAAGCCCAAAACAATTTTTGATTATAAAAGGGAAACATTCGAGCTCGATGTTGCAGACGTACATACGGATGATCAGATGGACTTACAAAAACAGACTGGAGAAATGCTTTTCTCCACCTTGGCGAACACCTCCATGAACGCAACAAAGCTACAGGTTTCATTGAACAATGTCCAGACTTAGTTGAAGATGGAGAAGGTGTCATCTTTGGTAAAGGATAAGAAAATTAAGTCCCTGGAAGAATGGGTGCTCAAAATTGGGTATGATCTGGCCAATATCAAAGCAACAAAATAGATGATCAAAAAGAAGAATGTTGACATAGCTTCTCTGAGGAAACAATTGAAAATATCCGCTACTGAGGATCCACAAGCTAAAGAGATGGCTGAGACTGAAGGCCAAAAAGAGGAGATGTTGAAGTTGATCATGGAGCAGAACACTCAAATTAAAGAAATGGAAGACAAGTTGGACAAGCTAGTTAAGGAGAAGGAGAAGAATGTGTCAATGTTATTCATACCATTGAATGCAATCCCGATCACAGGAGTCAGCACAGCAACAACAACATCAACTACCACAACGGAAATTCCAGTAGCAACATCAGTGACAGCTCCAGATGCAGTAGACCAATTGGCAAAAGCGATGGAAAATATGACTCTGCAAGGGGTAGAAATTAGAAAACTGCAAGAAGATATTCAAAATATCCAAAATCTAAATTCCACATTCCAAGCCAGCTACAACACTGAGAGGCATAAGTCAGACAAACTCAAATGGGAACTGTAGCAGCTGCATAAAGAAACATTCATGGCTAAGACTCTGTCAGAGGCTAAAGAAAATATTTGGATGGACATCTGTCATTCAGTGACAGAGATTTGGCCCCTGATACAAATCATGTTTGAACAACATGATCTAGTGTAGAGAGCCAAACAAGTCATTGAAAGGATAAAGGGAGAACTAGGGGAAATGCCTACAGAGGCCAACAAGATAATCAAATTCTTAAATTCTAAATCAAAAGAAGAGTTGGAAGCCTTGCAAATTGAGGACGGGACTGAAACAATTCTTGAAGTTAAGAGAGTCTTGACCAAGAGGGGACTAATGTTGCAACTCGAGGAGAGAGTTCAGGCAATGGACGTCACAGTACAAAGGTTTTTCAGCAAGACTGAATCTTTGCAAAAGAAAGGTCTCCAAAGTTTATTTGTGATTAATAACAAGTTGATTACTCTCTCATATTATAAACAAAATAATATCATATTGGTGAATTATGGGTCTAAGTTCACAGGCATAAAAGACAACATCATGGGAAAAGCATTCTTGGAAACTCTGAGATTAGACCTAAGTATTCAACAAGAGATAAAGTATATTTTCATCACCAAACCCACCTTCACTAAGTACACAGAGTGATAACATGTTATACAACAAGAATACAATGAGCTTCAACAACTTCAACAATACTAACTTCATCTTGGTTCAACAACCTCTAAAATGGCATAATTTACAAGTTTTATAAATGAAGTGGCTTCTCAAGCCTGCTATCCTAACTACCTACTGCTATCACATCGAAATCAAGCATCCTACTGCTAGGTTAGCTATGAATTAATGAGAATTTACAATATGGATCAGGATCCATGATCAACATCTGTACAATATCTCGATACATTAAAGAAGTCACATTCCACTAGGATCTCCTGAAATGGCTTCAGCCTCTAAACATTAAAGATCATTCATTACATCATTTTCACAAATTCAAAATTCAAAAATGTGCTTCCTCCTTTGAGAATCCAAATCAGCTTTCATTTACATGCAGGATGATGCGTTGTCCTCCTGCCCGGCCTCCTTTTAATGATGATGGCAATTCTCCTGCATCAATAATTCTATTGTCAAGAGTTGAGTTGAAATACCATGAGAAGTCTCTCTAGGTGAGAGACTGGATGTTGTGGAGTGGTTATCAAATCCATGGGCATACTCTCCAGGAGAGAGTTTTTGCTGAGAGTTTCTCCCTAGTGTGTCGAGCATTAATCGCAGGGTGTTATCGGGATTATTGTTAAGTGCGAACACAAATCAATCCCCCTAGCTTCACTATGAAACTAAAACAAAACAATACACTACACTACTCTTTCCTTAGATTTCAATTATCAAATGAGAAATGGATCTAGAACATACCTTTTAAATATTGAAGATCTGACTTCTCCAATGCAATCCAAGCTCCGTCGTAAGGCTTATGGAGAAATATGTGAAAAGGGACACAAGCCAACAAAGACAAGAATAACTGAGTCTATTTGTTATGAAATTATGTACGTGATCAAGGAATCATACAATATGAACAATAACATTCATATAGGAAAGAAAAATATATCTGTATTAAAGAATGTGGAAGAAAGATACAACCAGATGCCTTGATGTTGTCAGGTTCCTTCCAACAGTTCCTTGCTTCCCACACACTTCTTGCTACAAGGATTCTGAGACCATGGATCTGATAATTACTCAAAGTCTATCTTGACAAAGCAAAGCTCAAAGCCAATCTAATCAAACTAACAATCTCAAGCCAAATTTCCAATCCATAAGCTTAATCCCAAGCCAAGCTAACTTTATCCATCCATGAGAACTCCTCTCCTTTTATAAGCTGAAGAGGATAAGGTGAGGAGGTTAGGATGATCCCACTAAATCATTAAAACGAGTAATATCCAAACCATTCGAAGGCCACCTCACTATAGAATCTTCTCCTTCTAGAAGCATCGAGAAGACGCTCATTTTTCCCACGTACAGGAATTTCCGCACCCTAGCTATAGAGAAACCTACGAAAACGTTGCAATCTAGCTTTAGAGAAACCTACAGAAATGAGGCATCTCCACACCCTTCATATAGAGAATCCTGCGAAAATCCTCCTTAATAGGGTTTTTACAAAGGAAAATACAACTTCTTGTCTCATGAAAAGTTATTCTCCCTTATTTCTTCAGGAATTCAGGCCATTGACCCCTCTAAAGGCAACATATAGGTTTACATCATTAATGGTCATAGGGATGACGAAAATAATGTGTAACAAAGAGCTCCTAAAAGTATGAAGTTGGAACAGAGTGATAGCTGAAATACTTTGTCGAGTGTGTGTAGGGAACAAGGAACACGTCAAATGACTCAAAGCATAAATGTCGGCATCCAAAGATCCATGTCAAGTAAGACAGGTCATGGCCACCAAACATACACTGTGGATCCATGCCAATATGACTCAAATATGAATATAGCCACCAAAAATACATTATGGATCTATGTGTTAAAGACTTGAATTTGAACATAGCCACGAGACATACAATCTGGATCTATGGAACAATATAATCTGAATATACTCCAACACAACCTAAATTTGTTAGAAAAGATTCAGGGTCTTCATCTCCACCACTCTATAGTACGAATCTAACCTTGTGAATACATGTGTTGAAGTCGAACATGGTAGAAACCACTTGATTACTGGTCATTAGTGTATACCATTAATAAGTGTGAGGGAAATCACCATTGATGTCAATGACTCCCAAGGTACACTAGTACAATCCAACAATGTGAATCAATGAGCTAAAGTCGAACATTCGACGGAATCTCCCGATCAGGGGTCAATAATGAAAACCCACTGTCGAAAGCGAGGAAACCTGCCATTGAGGCATGCAAGTTCCAAGGCACCAATTAGTTTCTAAGTCTAATTCCTGGATAATGAGTTGAATACGACATGAAAAGACTTGTCACATGAGGGCCTTAAAGTATCCCCCATCAATGACACAAAATAGGTAAAAAGATTTGAAGTAGATCCGAGTAATAAGAAATTCAGTACTGACTCAGGGAAAACCGACGCAATAGAAGGCTTAAGGACTGCAGAAATGGTCGATGCAATATAAGTCTTTCTGGGTTGAACTTCTCTTTGAACATATTGACGACACGACAATTGTCTTGGACACACTGACTCAACAACAGGGATCACAAACTAATTTGTAATATTACAAAGGAGTATGATCAAGGGACAAGTGGATTTTCCAACCTAGACACAAAGTGAGTGAAAGGGTGTCATGTTCAAAAGAAACTCTTCCATAGAATATAGGTTTAGACACATTTCTTTCCCAATTTCCCCCCCACCATTTCTGGCGAGTATCTCTTTATTTTTACACAAGCTTGAGGAGGATAACATATGCTTGAACTTTAAGCTCATCCTTCGGATAAGTCCCCCAGAGTATAATTAAAGAACCCTAGGAAGGAATGGTTCGGTCCCATATGGGTCTTTCGATGTTTATTTTACGAGTCCAAATAAAGAAAACTTAGGGGTTTTCATGTTTAGAGAGTCTGAAAAACACTTAAAGAAAACTCCAAAATGTCCTTTTTCGTAAAGTAGTCTGATGAGACCGAAAAAGAAATAAACTATCGCTCAACAAACACGCTTTCTAATACTTTAACGAGCGTGAAAAGAACAACATCGCTGGACAATCTTTTCATGTTTAGAAAGTCTGAAAAGATCTTAAAGGGAACTCCAGGGGGTTCCTTTTTTGTATTACCTTTACGAGTCTGAAAAAGTGATTAAAGTTTACTTAGTTACATTCCCAAGTATTTACAAGCACGAGAAAGAACAAAGATTGAGCTCAGGATTGTTTTTATTTTTACGCAAGCTTAAAACAAAACAAAACTATGCTTGGGATAGATTTTATTTCTACACAAGCTTAATACTAGCCAAAACTATGCTTGGACCTTGTTTCATTTTTACACAAGCTCGAACCAGAGGAAACTATGCTTGAGGTAGGTGGTTTCATTTTTACACAAGCTTGAACCATAGAAAACTATGTTTGAACTTCCTAACGCATAACCCAAGGATGGTTGGTACTTAGCCCTGTAAGTTTTAAACCTGTGAAGTAAAGCAATGCATATAGATTTTAAAGAAAAACATAATTTAATCAATGGCTCATTCACATAGTACACTGAGGTATTATACCAGAAACCCTCAACCGAGAAAACCTTTCTTATATTCATTATGTCAAATTTCACCATTCACCATACAATATATACAATGTTTTTAGGTATTCCGTAGATACCAAAGCCCTAATCCCTTAATCCGGGATTAATTTACAAAACGGATAAAAATAGCAAAATCTGCAGACGCAGTTGTCATACTAGTATGAAGGATCGTCAGACGTAGTTGTCATATCTGACGCGCCCACACAGCCACATGCAAAGAATATAACACATACCCAACAAGCCCTCAGCTTAAGAAACTAGCAACTTAACTTCAGCATGAAGTCCAGAGGCTGAAAGCATTTTCCCCCAAGCTTTGGTTCATTCAACGTCACAAGAGGATGAAAAGAAACTTAAAATACTATACATAACGAAGTACTTGACTCAATCGGAGAGGGGAAAATCTATTTCATTTTTTAACGAGCTTGACACGAGAACAAGAACTATGCTCGTGAATCCAGGTTCAATCCCTAGACCGTTGTTTCATTTTTTAACGAGATCGACACAGGAGAAGAACTATGTTCATGAGATCTATTTCATTTTTTAACTAGGTTGACGCGAAAACTATCCTCGCAATTGGTTTCATTTGTTAACGAGCTTGAAATCAGAAAACCATGCTCAAAGATTGTTTCATTTTTTAATGAGCTTGAAATCAGAAAAGCATGCTCAAAGATGGTTTCATTTTTTAATGAGCTTGAAATCAGAAAACCATGCCCACAACTCTCTTGTTGATCATGGATTCCAAGAGGACAATGCTCTGGAAGGACACCATGTCAAGAGACAAAAATCGATCATGGATTCCAAGAGATCTTCACTTGACGGAAGAAACACACTCTGAAAGGAACATACGTTGAGGTCCGCGATAAGGGTAAGGATATCAGGATCCAATATCTCTACCGAAGAGATCACCATGTCAACTACTAGATCAAAGTCATAAAAGACTGATCTTACAATGAGAGGCTCATCTGCTTCGGCAGGGGAAGGCATGGGAGACAACACCACATAATTGACCTGTGGCAGAGGCGATACCGTCTGCATATAAGAACCGTTTAGGGAGGTCATTGAGTTTATGGTCAAGTTAGGGCCAACAAACAAAAGTTGATCAATAATTACCACTCGTCCATCATGTGGGAAATATATCACATGAAAAAGAGTGGACACAATAACTTTCATGGCATAGACATAATCTCACCCAAGGACTAAATCGAAATCCAAGGGGTCTTGGACTACCATGACATCAGCATAGACATTTTTCCCTCCCAAAGTTATAGGAAACTGAGGAAGGATCCCTAAAGGATGACTGGTTCTTCTGTTAAAAGAAAACAGAGTCCAGGTAACTGACACAAGCTGAGGATAACCCAAAGCTTGCCAAGAAAGAGAGGAAAAAATACTAACGGACGAACCTTCGTCTATCAATGTCTGAGGAACGTCCCGACCACAAACTTGTACTGTAATATTGAAAGGAATGTGAGAGGGAAGACGAGGTCTAGTTAGCACACCCAATTAAAAAGGATGGCCTCATTACATGGAGGAGGTTCTATGAGATGAGGAAAGCCCCCTAGCACGATAGAGTCTGTATCAACGAGAAAAACGTCAGAAGTATCGGGTTTACTCTCTAGTGGGAGAGTAGGATCGACTGATGACGATATCAGATCGAGCACCTGGGTTGCATTCTCTAAGGGGAGAATGGGGTTGACAGGTGGAAACGGATCGACCGCTTGGGTTGCACTCTCCAACGGGAGAGTGAGATCGACCGAAGATGGGATCAGATCAACTACTTGGGTTGCACTCTCTAATGGGAGAGTGGGATCGATCGAGGATGGGATCAGATCAACCACTTGGTCAACTGGTTCAACTAAGGATGTGGCCAGATTGACTACCTGATCAACCAGACTAATCGATGAAGGGACCGAATTGATCATTCCATCAACTACAGGTGAGTCGAGAGTAAGCTTCCGATAAGCAACTGGAAGTTGAGGTTTTGAAATAGTCATGTCTTCCAGTAATTTCAAGGCTTCGTCCATACAAGGGAAAATGTGACTTTGATGACTCCCTCTGCATAACATACACGGGAACTTGACTCTACTTTTCTTCTTCCCAACTATATCTTGACTAGTTGATGGGAGGTCATCAACATGTTGTTCATAGGCTGACGACATTGGTTGGAGAGGGTGTGTAGACCATGCTGTTAGGACCACACAATGTACCTTTTTGCCTATACTTTTTTCCATTATTATACTCTTGATCACCCATATTTAGACTCATACTATCACTTTATCTGATCATCCCAAAGGTATACAACGTCCCTTCTCATTACTATACGTTTAATCTGTTTTGCATAATATTTTACATCACTCTCATACTTGACCATTGATTAGAAATGCATAAGTGTTCAAAACTGCAGATTAGCATTTGAGGCCTATTGCTGAAACACAGAACTGATGCTGAAACACGGAGATGCTATACAGTCCGAGGTCGCAGATGTTGAAACACGGAGCTGCTATATAGTCCGAGGTCGCAGATGCTGAAACATAGAGCTGGTATACAGTCCGAGGTCGCAGATGCTGAAACACGGAGCTGTTACTGATCTGAAAATAGAAGGCTGACTTGTTATTCTATGCAAGCACCCCTACTTCATTAAAATAAACTTTACAGGACCTTGCTTCATGTGTATAAATATGCAATATAAACTTATGTGTTAAGTTCATGCTTCTTCCTTTAACTGTTTATGTATGAGAAAATGTTCTTGTAAATGGTTAAGTATGTACTTCACATAAATACACAGCAAACAATACTTGCAGCAAATAAACCATCAAATGCACAACAAGAACAACATGATAAAGGAGTTCACCCCCCTCCGGGCTACATCTCCTTGAGCCTCCATAATGGACTTGGATCTCTGGGATTAATTAGTCAAAAGTTATTTTACAAGATGCTGCTCAACTCCAATGGAAAAACAAACTGTACCATTGAGATCAGAACACATAAAAACCCAAAAAATGACTAATAGAACTTTGAAAACGGATCATGGCTCATCCGGGCATAACCTCTTCTACATGTGGCCATAAGCTTCCCTGAGCTTATCTTTGACAAAAACACCTGTAAAAGTCCTCAAAAGCCTCTGAAACCTGTCCCAATGTGTTCAGAGCATATCAATTAGCCAAAAATAATTATTCAATCATAGAAAACAAATATAGGCTCACCAAACTATGTCCTCCATCAAAGAGGGCTTCAAGCTTCCTGGAGCTTCCTGAAAATTCAATGGTGAAAAACTTGCATGAAGAGTCTTCAAATGGCTGTGAAAACAACACCAATGGATCCAGCACGTCCAAAAACCCTTGGCTGGGCTTTTACGGCACCTCAATCAGCCAAACGATGAAGAAGTTAGGCCTCCTCCATTTTTCTCCTTCAAGCTTTGCTGGAACTGGTTCTACAAAACGCACCTCTGTGTGCATGTACCTGGAACACGCTCCCAATGCGCGTTATAAACTGGCACCGGGCGCAACCGCACCAACGGTGCAAACCGTAGAACGGTTAGGGTGCCTCCAGCCCCCAACCGCCTAGCTCAAGGACACATGGGTCATACGACCTCGGGCTAAAAGCAAAAGTGCTTAACCGTTATAAAATGGTTGTAACCACATAACCGCGCGCACAAACGATCGCAACCGCACACATTATGGTCACATATCAAAACCGTGGGCTATGTAAAATAAACCCCGCGCATTTCAAACCACGCGCATAACCGTTTACACATGGTTCGTGGGTTCAATTTATATAATAAATAAACCCCGCGCGAATTGTATTAACACATACACCATACAATGCGATATAAACTTTCGTTATATGTTATAAACCCGTGCCCCCATTTAAAATACACAGTTATATGTTAAAAATAGAACCATGGGCCATATATAAACCCACACACAAACCATTGGATAGCAGGGTCATATGTATCGGGCCATGAAACCTTGGGTCGGGGCTTAAGCCCCGGCCCGCCCCCTTTTTCCACATAACACAAAATCAACTTTAAATAAATGTTTGTTGGCATAGTTAACAAGCAACAAAGGCGGGAACGTTGGTTATCGGAGTGTTATGAAAACGTTTGTCTTGTGGGGAGGTCCAGGGGTCGAACCCTGCGGCCTCCATATCATTTTACATATATATAAACATATAAACCAATCGCTTAGTGACACGTGGCGCCAATGGGTTGGGCCACATGTCCACACTTTATTGGCTTCAAATGACACGTGCCAACACTCCATTGAGCAACCATCATCCAATACAAATATGCCATGTCATCAAACTGCCACGTCACCATGATGGTACGGCCCTCCACGTGGCCGTACGGACTGTACGGACAGGTACAGTCAGCATCCCAATTTTTTGCCTATTTGGCTCGGCGAACAGATGGCGATATATTCTCCATACGGACTCCGTTTGAGAAAGTAAATATACCGCCGGAATCAGGAAGATGAGACGGACGCAATGGCACAAGTTTCGTCGGATTCCGAGCACTTTGAAAATTGAGCAAATTTTTGCCCCCTGGTCCAGATTTTGATCAGTTACACAGTCCAGAGTTGCAGATGCTGAAACACAGAGGAAACCGCCAGGACCGACGATGCTGAAACACAAAGGAAGCTGTTACAGACAGCGGTCAACAAATCTCTAACCGTCGCTCTACACAAGAATGCCGACACAGTCAGAGCGCAATTCACGTGGGTGAAACAACCCGCGAATTGCGATGTTGAAACAGCATCAGCAGCAACGAGAAGAAGTTGTTACACCAACCGTAACAGCAATACCTCATTCAGCTCCTGTAATAGCATTCTTTTGCGTGAGACTAGGACATCCTATGCTAGTTTAGAAAGTAGATCCGACTAAAGATAGGACTCAGATACACATTGTAAATTATTGTATCGAAGGGATTCCCTCTTTAAATAAGAGGAAATCATCATTCGAGGAAGCCAAGTTTTATGTATTGAAGAAGCTCCAGAGAAGAGGGACGTATTCCATTTCCAGATTGTAATATGATATTTTGACAGATGAATAGAAGACTGCTTTGAGTATCCTTCTCTAGCTTTCTCGTTTCAAGGGAATCTTGTGAGAAGGGAGGGCCCACCTTCTTCACAAGATTCACCCATTAGTTTTAGAAGTGTGTTAGTACTATTTTTGTTTATGCTTTGATTAACTCTTGTTTGCTGGAACACTACTTTTAATGAATTTTGCTTTGCTGAAACACTACTGAACTCTGTCTTAAGTTTATTGAATGAAATTCGTAATTCTTTTTATTAGCAATCTTGTGTGATGATTTTATCAGACTGGGTTAAGGGTTCCTACTCAGACAGGAAGGGATCAGAACATCCTGTTCTCTGTAGATTTCATTTACTTCTGCAAGTGTGCTAGCCAGATACTGGGTTAAGGATTCCTGCTCAGACAGGAAGGGATCAGAACATCTTGTTCTCTATAGATTTCATTTACTTCTGCAAGTGTGCTAGCCAGAGACTGGGTCAAGGGTTCCTACTCAGACAGGAAGGGATCAGAACATCCTATTCTCTGTAGATTTCATTTACTTCTTCAAGTGTGCTAGCCAGAGACTGGGTTAAGGGTTCCTGCTCAGACGGGAAGGGATCAGAACATCCTGTTCTCTGTAGATTTCATTTACTTCTGCAAGTGTGCTAGCCAGAGACTGGGTTAAGGATTCCTGCTCAGACAGGAAGGGATCAGAACATCCTGTTCTCTGTAGATTTCATTTACTTCTTCAAGTGTGCTAGCCAGAGACTGGGTTAAGGGTTCCTGCTCAGACAGGAAGGGATCAGAACATCCTGTTCTCTGTAGATTTCATTTATTCCTGCAAGTGTGCTAGCCAGAGACTGGGTTAAGGGTCCTTGCTCAGAAAGGAAGG
>ML807529.1:2506-12681 GCA_009831015.1 Picea engelmannii | reverse complement strand
CCCTACCTTTGTCAACAAGGTTGTACAGACAGTGCCTATGGAGGAATTCACACCTCCCAACCAGATCAATCTCCCCACTTCCAGGGAACAATCCACTCAAACCTTACCTCATCCCACTACTTCCAACGCTGAAACACAGACTCGGCTATGGGATGAACACGCAGAAATACAAAAATGGAAGAAAGAATATGCTGAAACTCAAGCCAAAAACGTGCAAGTGCACAAAAAAATCTGGATCAACCATACTTACTCAAATTGGGAAGTATTAGAACAGACACGCCAGGAAGCTCGTGAGCTTAAGAAGAAGAACAAAGAATTGAAAGGCAGATTGGTCCTGGTATTTGATTTGGTCCAGAAGCTACTGGCCACAAGGAATCCAGCTTGCAACTACTCATCATTCCTTATGGAGAGACTCACATGGTTTCAGATCAAATCAATTATAGAAGGTAAACCCCATGCAGTAATACAATCAATAGATTTTATCAAAACTTTTGTAGCTGCCTCTACCAGGGATCAGCACCTCCTCTGTGAGGCATACTTTCATAATGAGGCTATTCCAGAAAACAAGTTGCTAAACATAAATCCCCTTGTTGGGGACATTCAAATTCGAGCATTTACTTCCTTTCTCTCTAATCAGATTTTGTGGCAAGATGACTTTTTGGCTGCTAAGCACAATGAAGATAATCGCCTCCTCCGGATTAGACCAGAACCACAGAAGGCAGCCACTTTTATCACAGAATATTATGAGTTCTTAAAACAACCAGGGGTGACGGAACATGTTCAGCAGCTACAATCAGAAGTGCTCCAGGATTGTGAGCACATCATCAGATCCATAGATATTCCTGCCCTCCAGGCCAATAACCTGTTTTGGCAGCAATCCACGGAGAAGAGACAACAGCACAATCATTTTGGTCTTGCCAACCTAGAAGTAGCAATTTCCAGGATACCCAACTACATCCAGTGTGTTAGACATTGTGCTGAAAATTGGATAAGGTACYGGTTTTACTTTCTCATTCTCTGGTTGCCAATAGAAAGGTATCAAGTCAGTTATAAGCTGCCTAAGAAGGCAGAAACAGCAGCATGGCAAATATTACAGCAGGTGCAAGGGTTCAGAACGCCAATGGACAGTACCTCCCACAGTTACTGCTTGAGTAACTTACATGATCAGAGTCGGTATCCAGACTCTGATTCAGAGTGAGTTGCCTGAGGACACGCAACACCTTGAGTTGGGGGGGATGTTAGGACCACACAATGTACCTTTTTGCCTATACTTTTTGCCACTATTATACTCTTAATCACCCATATTTAGACTCATACTATCACTTTATCTGATCATCCCAAAGGTATACAACATCCCTTCTCATTACTATACGTTTAATCTGTTTTGCATAATATTTTACATCACTCTCGTACTTGACCATTGATTAGAAATGCATAAGTGTTCAAAACTGCAGATTAGCATTTGAGGCCTATTGCTAAAACACAGAACTGATGCTGAAACACGGAGCTGCTATACAGTCCGAGGTCGCAAATGCTGAAACACGGAGCTGCTATATAGTCTGAGGTCGCAGATGCTGAAACACAGAGCTGCTATACAGTCTGAGGTCGTAGATGCTGAAACACGAAGCTGTTACATAGTCCAGAGTTGCAGATGTTGAAACACAGAGGAAACCGCTAGGACCGACGATGTTGAAACACAAAGGAAGCCGTTACAGTCAATGGTCAACAAAGCTCTAACTGTCGCTCCTACACAAGAATGCTGACACAGTCAGAGCGCAATTCACGTGGCTGAAACAGCCTGCGAATTGCGATGCTGAAACAGCATCAGCGGCAACATTACACCAGCCGTAACAGCAATACCTCATTCAGCTCCTGTAATAGCATTTTGTTGCGTGAGACTAGGACATCCTATGATGGTTTAGAAAGTAGATCCGACTAAAGATAGGACCCAGATACACATTGTAAATTATTGTATCGAAGGGATTCCCTCTTTAAATAAGAGGAAATCATCATTCGAGGAAGCTAAGTTTTATGTATTGAAGAAGCTCCAGAGAAGAGGGACGTATTCCATTTCTAGATTGTAATATGATATTTTGACAGATGAATAGAAGACTGCTTTGAGTATCCTTCTCCAGCTTTCTCATTTCAGGGGAATCTTGTGAGAAGGGAGGGCCCACCTTCTTCACAAGATTCACCCATTAGTTTTAGAAGTGTGTTAGTACAATTTCTGTTTATGCTTTGATTAACTCTTGTTTGTTGGAACACTACTTTTAATGAATTCCCCTTTGCTGAAACACTACTGAACTCTGTCTTAAGTTTATTGAATGAAATTTGTAATTCTTTTTATTAGCAATCTTGTGTGATGATTTTATGAGGCTAGCCAGAGACTGGGTTAAGGGTTCCTACTCAAACAGGAAGGGATTAGAACATCCTGTTCTCTGTAGATTTCATTTACTTCTGCAAGTGTGCTAGCCAGAGACTGGGTTAAGGATTCCTGCTCATACAGGAAGGGATCAGAACATCCTGTTCTCTGTAGATTTCATTTACTTCTGCAAGTGTGCTAGCCAGAGACTGGGTTAAGGGTTCCTACTCAGACGGGAAGGGATCATAACATCCTATTCTCTATAGATTTCATTTACTTCTGCAAGTGTGCTAGCCAGAGACTGGGTTAAGGGTTCCTTCTCAGACAGGAAAGGATCAGAACATCCTGTTCTCTGTAGATTTCATTTACTTCTGCAAGTGTGCTAGCCATAGACTGGGTTAAGGATTCCTGCTCAGACGGGAAGGGATCAGAACATCCTGTTCTCTGTAGATTTCATTTACTTCTGCAAGTGTGCTAGCCAGAGACTGGGTTAAGGGTTCCTGCTCAGACAGGAAGGGATCAGAACATCCTGTTCTCTGTAGATTTCATTTATTCCTGCAAGTGTGCTAGCCAGAGACTGGGTTAAGGGTCCTTGCTCAGAAAGGAAGGGATCAGACTATCCTGTTCTCTGTAAATCTCAATTTCACAAGTGTGCTAAACAGAAAGAGGGCTTAAGGTTCCTTCTTAGAAAGGAAGGAACTAGATGGCCTTGTTCTCTGCTAGATAGAGTTAACTTTTTCCTGCATTACTGTTTTCATGAAAGAGTGTCAGTACTAAAGTCTCTGTTTGAGAGTAAGGGTCATGTTCTCTGGTTGCAGAATAGTTGTTCTTTCCTATTGCAAGTCTTATTCTAATGTAATCTAGGATTCTTAGATTAATCTTTAAGATCTGCAATAGGGAAGTTGCTTTCCTGTGATTTAATTCAGAACTTCAGTTTATTCAAAGCAAGTGTGATTAGTATAAGTTTCTTTACTACAACTCTAAGTTGCTTTTGGAATTGAGCATATATAGTGCGTGGTTATCTTTGAAATAAAAAGACTTCCCTGGGTTGACAATTTATGTATCACTTGATTGTTTGAATCAATTAAGAAATTATAGTGACCAACACATGCTTCTATAACCTTGGATAGACCAGGGAAATCCTTAAGAAGATGGCTACCCTTACAAAGCCTGCAAAGGTACTTGGGATTACGGGTTGTTTGGGTGATCTTGGCATCATGAACACTCCCAACACGATTAACAGTAACTGGTCGTTTTCCAACATGTCAAGCAGTGGTTGGAGGTTTAGACCCTTGCTTATTTTTTTTATTCTCATTCATCATTTTCTTCTTCTTCTTATACACCGAGTTACTAGCTTTAGAGATTTCACTCGGTGAAGGATATGAAACGGAAGAAGACCTTGCAAGTGAAGAAGGTGAATAAGGTGAAGGGTCAACATGAGGTTTATGTTCTTGGGGGGAAGTGCTTACAATGGAAGCACCAACTGCATTCGGGATTACCTGAGTGGAAAATAACCATATTGGTAATCCAATTGTGAGACTTGGAAGGCTCAAAGTAGCGATGTGAGGAGGACCAATGTTTCCATAAGAAGGAAAAACAAAAGGTTCCCCTGGAGCAAGGGTTCCTTCATTGGTCGTACAGGGAACTAACACCATTAAAACAAATATCCAATCTAGAGTCCACTAGGGAAAACAAACAACACACGCTAGAAATCTAGGAAGCAAACAAGAAAACAAAACCTTCTCACAATGAACTCACTAGTTGGTGATGAAATCCAATGTCACGGGAACAATGTAAGAAGGGGTTGTTATAGAGTGGGTGGAAAAGTTGCGTTGATGACATGCTTAATAGACTTACACCCTGGTGTAAGCTCCCACACATAAACATAGGTATACCCTTCAAGGAGCCCGAGTGAGTTTGGTCAACGTCGATTCCAGGTACCGTGAAGACTTTCCCCTCCACAGTCACCTCATGTAAAGACCCTAAAGAGATAGGCCACTAAGGTTACCAACTACAACAGTGATTCCTGGGGAAATAGTTGGCAGTCTGATCCACGCGCAAAGGCAGGGTATCTAAGCCCGAAATCAACTTGAAAGGCTTACACTCGTCATTGTGGGTATACCTTCAAGCGACCCCCATAATACGCACAATCTTGACACCAAGACCAACAAAGCAGGGTGAGTAACTCCGTCGGTCCAAATACGACCTCATGATTGACCCTTGTGTTAGAAGGGCTTCCCAGGACAAAATGTAACAAGTGGATTTCACTGCTCCCTAACTCAAGATACTATGCTTGTTTAGAGCTTTGGAAAGTTATCTTTCACACCTATTCCAAAGCCCTACAACTAATCTAATGTAGGTTTGCTACCAGAAAATATAAAAATGTCTAATCAATTTTTATAAGCGCTTTATTTTAAGGCTGTTGTTACTCGAGAGGAAAATGGCGTGGACTAAATGATGTTTTGACCGACTCTAAACAATGCAAATAAATGAGAATGCAAATATTTCACTTCGATGAAAGCTATATTACGAGAAGCAGAAAACGTTTATCATTCCCAGATGCATAATGTCCCAAAATTTTATTAAACTCATAAACATCAAAATCCTCAAGAACTGAGAAAAAGAGACTGTACACCAATACACGATTCTTCCCCCCGGCCATGAGGGGGAATTTTTTTTAGAATTCAAGACCAAAAACACCAAAAATCATGCAATTTCGCCACTTCGAATGCAAGGATGCCCTCAATCTAATATAAAGCAAGAAATCAATTTTTTGTTTCAAAGATAGCTAAAAGCAATAGCAAATCTCTATAAAACGAAAGAACCCAAACATATTTTTTCTTTTAACACAAACTATTCAATAAAAGAAAAAGTTCTTTCACCAAACAATTCTAAAGAAAAAATAATGCTTTGTAATTGAAAGACACTCAAAGCAAGAGACCAAATCTTTCAAATGAAAACAAAGCAAAGATAGCTAAAAGAAACTCAAAAAATGTCAAGCAGACTATAAACAGTCAAATATAGGCTCCAAAAGTTCATCCCAGGTGATCAAAGCAAAATTGGGTATCAGAAGACAGCAAAGACCTAATCCAAAAATTCTACAGGAGACGTCGCAACCTAGCAGTAAGGTACAACACGGTGATTTGATGTTTCCGTAGGCTAGATATGGGTAGGGTGCGGAGATTTCGCACTAGTCTAAAAAGTCTAGGTGTGACGATCTAAGGTTTTTGTGGGCTGCATATGGGATACAGTGCGGAAATGCTTGTAAACAAAGGAAAATTGGAAAAAGGGCAAAGATTCTAAATGAACTTTCAGATCCATATAGTCTGGATAGATCCTCCGCAGACTTAGAAAACAAAACCCAGATAATCAAAACAAGAAAGCAATACAAACTAGGAAAACAATATGTTCCCTAGTGGAGTCGCCAATTTTGTTATCAGGCTAATTGTTAAGTGTGGACACAAATCAATCCCCCTAGCTTCACTACGAAACTAGAATAAAACAAGACAATACACTACTCTTTCCTTAGATTTCAATTATCAAATGAGAAATGGATCTAGAACATACCTTTTAAATATTGAAGATCCAACTTTGTCAATGCAATCCAAGCTCTGTTGTAAGGCTTATGGAGAAATATCTGCAAAGGAACACATGCCAACGAAGACAAGAATAACAAAGTCTATTTGATATGAAACTATGTACGTGATCAATGAATCATACAATATGAACAAATAACATTCATATAGGAAAGAAAAGTATATCTATATTAAATAATGTGGAAGAAAGATACAACTAAATGCCTTGATGTTGTCAGATTCCTTCCAACAGTTCCTTGATTCCCACACACTTCTTGATACAAGGATTCTGAGACCATGGATCTGATAGTTACTCACAATCTATCTTGACAAAGTAAAGCTCAAATCCAATCTAACCAAACTAACAATCTCAAGCCAAATTTACAATCCACAAGCTTAATCCCAAGCCAAGCTAACTTTCTCCATGAGATCTCCTCTCCTTTTATAAGCTGAAGAGGATAAGTTGAGGAGGTTAGGATGATCCCACTAAATCATGAAAGCGAGTAATATCCAAACCATTCGGAGGTCACCTCACCATAGAAGCTTCTCCTTCTAGAAGCATCGAGAAGACGTTCATTTTTCCCACGTACAAGAATTTTCACACCCTAGCTATAGAACAACCTGTGGAAACGTTGCAGTCTAGCTTTAGAGCAACCTATGGAAATCAGGCATCTCTGCACCCTGCGTATAGAGAAGCCTACAGAAATCTTTCTTAATAGGGTTTTTCCAAAGGAAAATGCAACTTCTTTTCTCAGGAAAAGTTATTCTCCCTTCTTTCTTAAGGAATTCATGCCACTGACCCCTCTGAAGGCAACATATAGGTTTACATCATTAACGGTCATAGGGATGACTGGAATAATGTGTAACACAGGGCTCAGAGACTTCTTGTCTGACCTGTTGTTGGTAACCCTAGGAAGGGAAGTGGGGCAGCCGAAGGACTATTGAGAAGAGAAGGGACACACTTCCTTGGGTGTGACAGGTGCGTGGGGAATGAGGGACTGTGGGATAGTTGCAGCATTGGGCACCTATGATTGAGCAATTTTGTTGAGTTTCAGACTATAACTTGTTGCTAGTAAACCTTTTTCCCTAGTGGAGTTGTGCCCCAGCTCGGGGGTGACCTGTTGCTGAAAGCTTATGAACAACAATGTCTATGGTTGGGAGGAATGTCTGAGTCAAGGCCGCAATTGGTGACTTTGATAAAAGATAAGTGTTCTCTATGCATTTGTTTTGTTTATTGTGTGAATATTTGACTATGTTCGACATGGATTAATTCTTGTATGTGTGTTGCATATAAGTATTTGTTGTTATTTGGTTTAATGTTGCTTGTGCATATAAGTATGGTGTTTTAGCCTTTAACTATAAGTTCTGCATGAATATGTCAATTGATGGTAACTTTTCCTGCTAAGTTTAACCTTGTGGTTTTGGTTATGATTCATCAAGGAGAGGTTTGAGTGGATGGTGCACAGGATTGTAGCTTGTGTGCACCAAGAGGTTGGAATTTGTGTGGGTGTTTAAGGAATAGACCTCACACACAATAATAATGGAAGTGGTGCATGATGCCCGGGTGGTTGTGTGCACAGTTGTACTATTTGGTCAGTATGTTGGTGCGCGTAGTTGTTTGATTTAATTTCGATGCTTAAGGTTGTACTAAAAATAGAATTTTGCATCCATTGTTATAAGTTGTGTGGCGTGACTCTAGCTCGAGTTGAGCGTGTTACTTCAAGTGATACTTCCCGTAATTGTTTTAGAGTAGGTTATGTGCAGTGAAACTTCAAAGTAGCATGACCTAGTAGTATGTTGGGGTTGTTACAGTTTGGTTCATTTAGAGCTACAAAAGTTGAAGTGGTGTGACGTGGCCCAGCCTGGGGTGGTTGGGGATGTTACGGTCAATGCAAAAACGATTGATATAATCTCATGCCTTCGACAGGGACTAACAATTTCAACACTAAGTAATTTTAATATAATGAAATAGGTCCTTGAGTAAATTTGAAGTGAGGAAGCGACCTTTAGTTGCACCTGCATATTAAACCTCTTTAGTCTCCGGTCATATAAATTTCATCATACTATATCTACTTCCTATTATATCCATGGCTTTCAATGTTGATGGGAATTTGTATATTACCTACACATATGTAACTTGAAATATGATTGGGAATTGTTAGGGAAAACATCTTGAAATATGATTCATATGAACATCTCATAGATATACATATGCCTCCCAACTAGTGGGTGTTTTTTAGGTTTTTTTAAATGGGGAGCAGAGATAATTTTAAGGATGGAAATTTATATTAAAGTGTAGAAACCTCGACTAATCTTACTAGTCCTTAATAGGCAAAATGTAAAATGTTTGGCGATAGTTTTGTAAAAATATTCAAATTTCTAAGGATTTTATATAGTTTCTATAAAATTTTGACGATTTTTAAGGTAAAATAATTTTATTCTATGGGCTAATTGGCGAATATTTTTTGAGAAAAAACATGGAAAATTAGCCCATTTGTAAAATTTAGCTCCTAAAATCATCTATGATGGGGAGAGAGGTGCACCATTCAATTGTTCCACATTTTACACGTCATTTTGTCATCCTTTGTCACTTGCGGCTTTGTGTTTGGTTCATGTTAATCTTGACATGATGTTCATATCAGTTTCATTCCAAGTGACATTTTTCCCCCTCTTAATGTTTGTGCTTTAGTTTGTTTAATTTTTTAAAGCTATAGTCTAAACATATTATGAATTGTTTTTTTTTCTGCTATCAAATTAATGGAAAGAGAAATTAACATTTTTAACATGAAATCTTACAAGAATCATTTTAAATTTGATGAAATTATAAATATAGTTAACATTGCACAATATTTGATTTGAGATAGAAATTCATATTTACATTAAAAACAATAATCTATAATATATGAAACCAAAATTACAATTTTAATAAAAAAAACTTAATTTAATTTTAATAACAACAAATCAAAAACATAAATTATATTCGTTTTCTAAATCCATCCACCATCATTTTTAAAATCCAATCCACCGAATAATTGTTTACTCTAAAATATTATGGAATACATTTAGACCCAACGCGGCTAACAATTATAGAGCAATCATCGTGAAAGTTTCTCTAATCTTTTATTGCGTCATCGTGGAGAGGGGAAATCTTGTGTATCAAATAGGGAAAAAAATGGTATGATGTGAAAGTTTCTCTAATCTTTTATTGCGTCATCGTGGAGAGGGGAAATCTTGTGAATCAAATAGGATAAAAAAATGGTATGATGGGTCATTAGAGTATAAAAAATTGTACATGTGGAAAAAGACAAGCGAAACCAAAAAAAGAAAAGTGTATAAGTAATAATAAAAAAATAAAGAGTCGGTTACGAGCAGAAAGAATGTCTACAAACCAATGGTTGGTTTATCTACTTTCAAAATCTATATTATAAAGATAAGCAACGAAAAAAACTAAGAAAAGTAGGAGTTTAAATGTTTTATTAAAGATTTTTTTTGGTATTTTCAGATAACATGATTTGAAATTTAATTGTATGAACTTTAAATAATAGAAAATAGTGGTTTCATCCAGATTTATATTATATAGTAAATTATTTAAATAAAACTTTAATAAAAGAAGATAATGTCATACATGTCCTTTTTCCACCTCTCTATATGAAATTCTCTCCTATTTGTTCATCAAATTCAAATAGATGTTTGGTGAGACCTCGACACTTGAATAATGTAGATAAGCATGTACCAAATATTCAACGAATTATAAAGTCTGTTGTCATTATCTAGAAGTTCAAAATTGATGCTTCCTCAAATTTCAATTATGTGGAATTCTTGAATATATGTAGATAAAGATGTAAAGAAGGATAAAGCCCAAGGATCAATCCACGTTCATCACAACGATGTAATTGTTTATTACAAACTTTGAAAAGATGGTACCCTCATTTATTATGAAACATGGCTATATTGACCAAGAGAATTAATACAACGAAACACTTAGTTTGATCTGACGTTATCTCCGTTCGCACCTCTAAATTTAGCCGCCGCCCCGTGTGGGAAAGTCTCTACCTGACTCTTCCGTGCCGTGTTAGACGCGGTAAAGTCTCCACCCAGGCCGTGTAAAAAAATAGTACATTAATGCTTGAATTTACAAGTATCGTATTCAATTTGCCTAGCGGCTTGCATATATAAATACATATCTCAGGCCTTCTAATATCATTGCAGTCCCAAGCAACGCAGAGCCCATAGATTTT
>ML807528.1:294171-306566 GCA_009831015.1 Picea engelmannii | reverse complement strand
AGGTCTCCACCACATCCATGACTTTTACACAAAGCCTCTCTTTTCAATAGAAGCAAGTGGAGGGGATCATGGAAGAGTACATATAATTATTCTCCTCACCCACTGAGCTACCGACACACTACCAAGTTAAGCATCCAATTGATCTAACCCCCAGTGCACCTCTGCCTAATGGACTAGTCTATCGTCTCTCACTGATGGAAAATTATGAAATAAAGCACCAGATCCAAGAGCTGCTTCAAAAGGGGCACATACAACCCAACTCCTCCCCTTATGGAAGCCCGATTATACTGGTGCAGAAGAAATACAGGACCTGGCAACTCTGCATTGATTACAAAATATTAAAAAAAATCACAGTCAGGAACTGGTACCCAATTCCTCGAAATGATGACCTTCTTGATCAACTCAAAGGAGAAAAGTTCTTCAACAATATTGACCTAAAGTCTGGCTACCACCAGGTTCCCATCGAATCGACTGATGTATGGAAGACAACATTCAAATCTAAAGAAGGTCTCTTCGAATGGATAGTCATGCCCTTTGGCTTAACAAATGCACCACCAAATTTCATGAGATTGATAGATGATGTATTGAGACCCTTCATCAACTCTTTTGTGGTGGTATATCTGGATGACAACCTCATCTTCAACATAACTTGGAAGGAGCACATGCATCATATTCAATAGGTTTTGATCACTTTGCGACAATACAAGCTATATGCTAACTTGGAAATTTTTTCCTTTGACATGAATAGGGTCCAATACTTGGGCTACATCGTTGATGAGAATGGGGTACATGTGGATCTAACTAAGATCCAAGTCATCCGTGACTGGCCAACCCCAACCAAACTAACCGAGCTTCAGATATTCTTGGGAGTTTCCAACTTCTACTGAAGGTTCGTGTTTGGATTCTCCCATATTGGATGGGCCCTCAGCCAAGTGACCAAGTGCAATGGCAAGGAAAATTTCACATGGAGGAAGGAACAAAAACAAGAGTTTGATGATCTAAATCATCGCTTGTGCTCATCTCCAATACTCCCATTACTCAAACTGCAACAACCATTCGAGATTGAGACTGATGCCTCTGACTATGCTGTAGGTGCAATTCTCACTCAACATGGTCATCTAGTAGCATACCCTAGTGAGGCACTCTCAGATACCATCCAGAAATACCCCACCTATGATAAGGAAATGTATTCCATTGTGAAAGCCTTCTGTCAATGGAAATATTACATTCTATGAAAGGAGACAATCATCCACATTGATCACAAGCCTATATAGTTTATACAGACACATGGGAAGTTGTAGAACGACCACCATCAAAAGTGGTCCACATACATGCAACAATTCCATATCAACATCAAGTATAAGACAGGGAGAACAAATCGTGTCACTGACTGCCTCAATCAAACTCCCATTAATGCACTCACCAGCGTGCTCCATTCTTGTGGGCATGAGGCATCTGCGTGGCCACAACTTTATCAACATGATCCTAACTTCACCATCTCCTATCAGCTCTTTGGAACATGTGCAAATGTCACTAGTTTTCACATTCAAGATGGAATTTTCTTCCATGTGGTCCACCTATGTGTTCCTGCAAGTGAGCGTACAAAGATGATTTGGGAGGCTCACTATAGTCGGATGTTAGGAAATTGTGGCGTGGAGAAAACTGTGGCCATTCTACAAAAAAAAATTTATTGGCCAAAAATTTGACAGGACATCAACAAGTATATCATATCACGAACTTCCTGTGCCATTACCAAGCCAACCATCAAGAAACAAGGCCTATACACTCCTCTTCCTACTCCCGATAGGCCTTGGGAATCAATCTCAATGGATTACATGTCTAGCCTTCTGTCCACTAAGAAAGGCCATTGTGTACATGTGGTGGTTGATGAGTTTTCAAAGATGGTCATTATCAAAGCCTGCAAGAAGAGCATCACAATGACATATACTACCATTCTCTTCTTCGAACAGGTGTGGGTCCATTTTGGGATAACACAGACCATCATCTCAAATTAGGACAACAGGTTCCTCAACAAATTTTGGTCAAGTCTCTGATCACTGTTGGATACCAAGCTCACTAAATCCACTACCTTCCACCCCCAAACCAATGGCCAAATAGAGGTCATCAATCATATGATTGTGCACATAATACACATCTATAAATATAATCTTGCACATACATGGGATGAGAGTATTCCCTATGTTCAACACAACTACAACAAGGCTCTCCATAGCTCCATTGGCCATAGCCCATTTCAGGTGGGCTTGAGATTCCAACCCTTGGGTTCCATTGATGTTGCACTACCTCTTGAAAACACACAGGAAAAATCTTCCCATGTTTAGTCTGAGGCTGACAAATCCACTAGATTGATTGATCATATTTAGTACATTGACCAACAGGTCCATGATATTTTGTAGAAAGCCAATGCTAAATACAAGTAGCACCATGATCAACAAAAGGTACCACACACGTTTTATGTGGGAGACAAGGTCTGGTTACATTTTCAGAAAGAGAACCTTACAGGCCCCCATTGGAAGCTCCGTCCACTTCGCTATGGGCCTTACACGATCACAAAGGCTGTGGGTGACAATTCTTTTGATCTCAACACTCCACCCTTCCTTGGATTGCACCCAGTGTTCAATGTGGACCTGCTTCGGCCATATTTTCCACCATTATTGGACACCTCGAAGATCGCAGAACAATTGACACCAACAAAAATCAACTCCGACTGCATGGAATAGGCATCCACTGATCAGATAGTGGACACACAGGTCAAGGGCACTTGCTAGCAGGGTATCCAACATTATCACGTTGTCAAGGCAATGCAACTCTTGCACCAAGGAAAGTGGCTCACCTGGGGCCAAATTCAACAGAAATTTCCTCACTTGATGAGGGAACTCAATGCAATGGATACCATTGATTCATAAGGGGGGAGGCCTAATCCAGGTAGATATTGGTGGCCACCCACCTATTCCAACTCACTCATCTTGACAATTTTTAGTTCAACATGTTTCTCTGTAATGATGAAATTTCTTTGTAATTGTGGATTTTTCACTTCTGGGGTTGTCCTGAAGCCCTACACATCATCCAGGTTTATATTAGTTGTCTCCCACCTATTCCAACTGGATTAGTTTGGAATTTTTCATGTTAGTACATCTTTCAATACTTCCAGGGCCATTTTGGGGTCCTAAACAATCTTTCTTTGTCTTGCCACAATCAATATCTGGACAAAGTTATTGTTTGATGGAATAATGTATATTTCTCGAAAATACCTTTCCAATGAGCTATCAAATGCCTTAAAAAAAGGTCATATGAAAAATTTACAACCCTAGGAAGTTGACATACCAACTTACTTATTGGGGCCCACATAACTTTTGGTGTTTCATCTCCTAGGGTTAAGTTTTTGGATGTCTAGGGTTTTGGAATTCACAAGTAATGTTAAAAAGGCCTTTGGAGTCTCATTGTAATTATTCTTCTCAGACGAATGCACATATCAACCACATCTCTTATTAGAGATAGCTATCACTATTTGAGCAAGTTGTTTTCAGTTATGCAATTTTATAGTTTCAACCTATTTTCTTTATTCAATAGAAGCTATTGTTCACTGGATGTCTGTTGTTGTTCTCTGTTTCTCGATGTTATTGTATTCAATCTATTATTCATTTCATCCTATTCATAAATACAGATCAATTTGATACATACTTCCACACAAGTCTAAGTGTCTAGATGTGTGGAAGTCATCCAAAACCTTCTACCTTAGTAATTTACTTTGATTTAAGGAATTATTAAAGCAAATTGCTTTTATTTATTAAAGTGAGTTTAATTTAATGAAATGATAAAGTTATTATCATTAATGAAATAAATTAATCTTATCGATTGATCTCATGTGAGGTGAGATCTAATATCAATCATTGATCACTTTGGAGATTAGGGTCAGGGTTCAACTCAAGATTATAAAAGAAAGTCTAGGAGAAGGGGAGATACGTGCAACAACAATACTTCTATTGGAGTTAGTGACTCATAGAGAGAGAAAACAAAGACTTTTTCTCAAGAAGATATCAACAAGGGTGAAGAATGAATTTCACCTAGAGATATGATCAGTCAAATGAAGGAAGAAGCAAAAATAGACAAATTTGGTAGAAAGGACAGATCTGGGTAGCAGAGAAACAACAAGTACAACCACATATTGGGTTGTATAGATTTAAAGAAACACCGTACAGATAGTAAAAAATACACATGCATATACATATGCACATGGATAGTATAAGGGGCACATACATATGAATTGTATAGGTTGTATAAGGCACATACAAATCATACAAGATGCAGTATGGGGGTTGTACAACAACGACAAAGTTGTTGGGTGTTGAGAGCTCAACACACCCTAAAATCTTTGTGAAAAATTTATCTTTTGGGTACCACTTTGTTGTTTTATTTGTCTTTCTAAATTGAGTCAGTTGTGTAGGGATCATTAATTTTTCTGTTCCTATGTTTTATCATTGATCACATTTAGATTGGTTTGGATTTGTTGAATAGATTAACTTCTCTTCTAAAGTAGACTTAGCATTTTTAACTAAGTATACATAGCTAAAGTTTTGAGCCATAAACCTATTATCAACATCGGCGCGATCTATGCAGTAAAATCGACCACATGACAATGAGAAGCACTGATTGTCGATCTATCATCGGCATCGAGAGAACGAAAGAGTGGGTACATCGATCACTCATTATATATTGCAAAGAAGTTGTCAAAATATCATCGATACACCATCGACATAGAGGAAGTACGAAAAGGAAAATGATAACATTGACACACCTAATGAGCCTATGATCATTGATCATCGATACATTCGAGGTTGGTGATATATGAAGAAAACCTTAAACTATGTATTTTTTTTACTTTGACAAACCGTCGATCGCCAATAGATAATACGTTTTCGGCATCGTTGAACTCCAAGGGATGAAATCATGAAATAATGACCATAGAGACTCACCAATAATTGATCGTCAACATGTCATCGACATCAACATGATAGGCTAAGGTTCCTAGGGCCTTGTCTAAAGAAAATCCCCGATTCCGAAGAAACTTTTTAACTGACGAGACAAAATCAAACGCCACATGTCATGATTGCCCTTCCAAGTTAGAATTTCCCCGTAAGCACTATACGAAAGTCCGATTTTGCATCGGATCTATCTGTAAAAAATGTATTAACGAACATTGTCTAAGAAAAATGCCGATGCCGATCCACTTGTTTAAACCGACGAACTGATAGGGCATCGACGATATGATGGGACACCTTCAGACAAAAATAAGATCAGATTTTGTTATTTAATACACCAATTAATTCTTTGATCAACACACATTACTATCCCATGCGCCGACCAAATAATAGGAGTTTGAAACCACCGATGAACTACATAGTACCCCGCTCCTGTGCCTCCAACCTACGATTTCATTTAATCCCGAGCATGATTCAGATATTGGTGATGGATTGTGCATACTGCATTTACGCCCTGAATTCAAGAATTGGCATGAAAAGGTATGTATGCTCTATGTTTAAATTGTAAATACAAATTTGAACGCAACATTCTATACACAAGTCTTTCATTCCCAGAGCAGTCCAAGGAGCGAGAAAGCGTTTCAAGAGTTCACAGTCGATTTTTAGAATTCTAAACCAGGTTAAGCTTGTGTGAAAAAGAGGTATGAATCATCTATATCATTTCAACAGTCCCAATTGTCTATATTTCAATATCATTTCTGCAATTCGGTATCTTATTTTGTTCTTTGTGTATGAAAAATGCCTCCAAGGAAGACAACGACTAGACGCTCTCTGAGAGCACCAAAAATGAAGGAAGTAGAGGTCGGTGAAGGATCTTCACCCGACACTGCTAGACAACTTGAATTTTCCACTAAAGTGTAACCAATTGTCTGCACGTCTACCAAAAGGGCATTTTCCTAGACTCCTGCATTTGGTGACATAGAGGCAAGCATTGGATCGAAAGTGGTGCTCCCATAGTGGGGATATTTGTTTAACAGAATCAACCGGGAAGATTATCCAAAGTTTATACCACATAGTGACCTGGATGTTAGAATGCTTGATGACCAAGTGTTACCGAACATTCGATGATCCTACATGCACATGGTAGCCTTCCAAACCCCGATATTTCCTTGCTTGAAACCCTGGGGTGGATAATTGACCATACAGATGTGACGAAATGCATAGTCAGTGATGACAATGGAAGATGTGTTGGGGTTTTTCTCCCAATAGAGGTCCATAAATACTACAAACTCAGAGACCCGAAGGAAAGATTGAATACTGATTTTGTGGTAAACATTTATGAGTTCCATGACACCAGTAGGTTGATGGCCTCATGGTGGAAAGAATATAAGAAGTTTACAAAGAGGAGCAACGATTGGTATGATACGACCAATATTAGAGAGCCATATATTTATTTGATGGAGTTGATTTGCCGATTATATGAGGAGAGGGATTGCACTAAGTTTTCAGAAGCACAGATTCCCCTGGAATACACTATGGCAATCTCTAGTAGCAACTTCAACTCAAGAGAGATCATTTCAAAATAATTGAGCACCAACATATTGCAATCCCAGACACCAAAGGATGGAGAAACATCAGCTTTTCACATGGTGTCATAGATGTGATTTGCGTAAGGAACATCTTCTCAGGCATGAATTTGAGCTGGCATGTTTTAGAGCTACCCGTGCATGTCTATTTCAAAATTATATGGGAGAATAGGTACAAGAAATATTATTCCCTCACATGTGATGAATTTATAGCTCGATTATATTTCATTCTTTTAAAGAAAGAATGCCCAAGGCTTACAACAACAACCAAGAAAATGATTTCAAAAGTAGGCCATTGGTACCTGGAAGAAACCACCACCTATATCAGAGTGTTTGGGGTCACTAGCGTGCCACATTTACTCCCCACTCATGTCCCCGACCGACTCATTGTGGGAGAAATCTATTATCAAACCATTCTGCAATGATATAATTCCACTCTGGTAAAGGACAAAAAGAGAGTGTTCATACCTTATGGCTTTCATAAAGGGATTTACATGGTAAAATATACTGCACAAGAAAAATAAGAGGGTTTGAGCCAGTTGGAGTATATATTCCCCACATGATGAATTCAAAACATGAACTAAGGGGCCTAGTACCAAAACATGCGTCACATGTATCTTCCTGCTGGCCGTATGCCCATGATAAGTTTGAAGACGATATATTTACAGAGGGTTCTCAGGACTGGGAGGAGGTGCTCCAGAGAAAGGCTA
Organism: Picea engelmannii; assembly: GCA_009831015.1. Lineage (NCBI taxonomy): Eukaryota > Viridiplantae > Streptophyta > Pinopsida > Pinales > Pinaceae > Picea > Picea engelmannii. Next base: position 299,270 of record ML807528.1, on the reverse strand, counting down.
ACCCCAATATGATGATATTCAAAGCGATGAAAATGGATGATCAGGCTGAAACAACAGAACATACATCTCAAGAAGCCCTTAGGGTTAGGGAATAAAACAAAGTAGTAGAATCTATAGAGGCAAAGGGGAGAGGGATGTTGTTTCTATAAGAAGCCCAAAGAGTTATACAAAGGTTACAAAATGACCCCCATATTAACCCTTTGATATAACCCTTAAGGGTCATCCTAGTCGACACAATCAATCTTGGAGAAGAGCTAAATGGCTCAAAGACAACTCCATTAGAGGAGACAACTCATCTAGAAAACCCAAGCATTATGTCACAATAGGCAAGGTCGCCAGTTGTTGCTACAACACAGCTGGGGGAAACAAGAACATCAAGTGGGACAAATGTTCCCAATGTCCTCATAGAGCTAATTACCATATATGACGATGAGGAAAGATCATAGGTTTCACTCATAACCACAGTACCTATCATGGAGGAGGGAGAACTAGGTGAAACATCTGCTCCAACTCTTGAAGGTTTGACCTCAATTCCCGAAGAAGGAGACAATAAGGACATAAGCGTTTTGGACATTGAATTTATTGACCAGTCGAGAAGTCAACCTAAGAAGGATAACTCCAACGATGAGTTGGGATCTGGTGAACAGGAAGAAGAAACACAACGATCATAAATCACCATCTCAATAGCCGATCCTCAAGTAAATGCTGATCCTTTTCCCCTCTCCCCATATAAAGAAAAGACTCCACCAGCTGACAAACCCCAACAGGAGGCTGAGTCACCAGGACAGACATAAGTTCCCTTTGCTAAAGAACTACAAGAGTCGGTCATAGAACATATAAATACGACAAGAAGCATAGGAAACACTGTGACCTGGGGAGATCAAAAAATTCCTGAGCCAGTGGACGAGGTCATCGATATACAAGAGATCGCTTATGATAGAAAGAGTAAAGTTGTAATGAGAAGGAAAACCAAGAAAATGAGGCTCGCCTTTGATATCACACTCATTACTACAAAAGAAACACTTCTCAATACAGAAAATGCTAAGACAACTGAGTTGATCTGGGCAGGAATGGCTATAACTGATGCAACACTAGACAAAGAGAAAAGGGATGAAAAGGAACTAGTAGCCGCAAATAAGGAGCTATATCATCTGTTCCATCTAGCGAAGTGTTATCAGGATTCGACGCAAGAAGTAGTATTCCTGAGGATTGAGTTCATAGAAACATATGCATAATTCACAAGTGAAAGAAATCTCTTCACCACATGCATAGCCGATTTTCAAGAAGATACTCTCATGGGGATGGAAACTTGTAAATACATGAAAATATGGTATGAAAAGGCACATCGGGACTTAGAGTGGATTGACTATATCATTGCGGTACAGAAAGGCCGAGACTCGAAAGAGCACATAATCCAAGTACTGATGGATAGAAGCATATCCTGAATCAAGAAGGAAACTGAATACTAGGTGAGCATGGTCCAGGAAACTCAACAAAAGATACAAGAAAGGTGGGGAGAGTATGAGAAAATTTGGGAGAAGCTCAATTGGGAGATGGAAAACATTGACCTACCAAAGTTCGACGCACCAGAAAATTTCACCGATTTACATGACATAGTCAAACGACATGTAGAATAGGACTTGACATGGGAGGCATAGATCTCACAGATTTCAAGTATGACTCTAGGTCTGCTATGTTGCACCGAGAATGCAGGGTAGTGATATCCCCCCTGCGCGGGGGTTCGGGGCAACACCCCTGATAATTTTTTTTCCTTGGGAAATGTGTCACATTTTTGCCTCATTTTTTGTGTCGCCTTGATTTTCATGTCCATTGTTGGGTGATTTTTCGTCACATAGCTTTTGTTGATGGTTTTCTGTTTTTGGTTAAGGAATTAGGGCTGTTGACTAATCTATGTCATTGGGTTAGGGTTTTGGATGCTGCTCGACCTTATATATATATTGAATTGTAAACAATGTATCACTATGAATGGATATAGAATATGTTTTTTTTCCCGGTTTGGGTTTCCAGGAAAAAAATATCTGTGTAATGTGTGTATTTTACATTGTATATTTTCTGTTCTTTTATTGAAAATTTATTTGCAGTAAAATATTGTACAAGGTTAAAATATACAATAAGTGGTGTCTAAACAAAATGTGAGATGTTTGTAGAAGAGAGGAAGACGTGAAGATGATAATAGATAGAGAAGGGAGTGTTGAAGTACGAGTTAAGGAGTTTGAAGGGTTGTGGAAAATATGAGAAAAGGTTGGTTGAAGGTTGAAAGAACAAGAATTGGTAGCAAACGATGATCCAAAGAGTGGACTGGATGGAGGAGGGATGTCTAGAGAGTCAAGAGAGCCAATGGAGGGAGTGAAGCAAGTAGGTGAGAATGTTTAGTTAGATGGATTAGGGACAATAAACACGAAGTTCCATCTGAGGGAAGTGTAGATCAGATCACAAAGAAGAGAACAACTGTTAAGTTGCAATAGGGAGAGGTGCTTGATGATATATTCTATTTGTTTGAAACATAATAAAGAAAAGTAGTATACATTGTGCAGCTCAAGGATAGTAGAGCCCGCTCAGAAAAGTCACCACCTCCTAAGTATCTCGAGAAAACTAAGGTAATTGTAACGAACCTGCTTAAATAGATGTATAGGATTATTAATTATAATTAATTTAATAATCTAACTGTCCTAAAAGTTAGCTAAACAATAATTATTTCTTAAATAACATTAACTAATTAATTATTATTAATTAGTTATTCATGAGTGTCAAGGATTAATTAATTATTAATTGACTCATTAATTAATTAAGTAAAGGATTAAAGGGGGTTAATAAATTATTTTGTTAAATTATTTTGTATTCGAGAAGGGATAGGACATTAAATATAAGATAAGATAATAAATAAGAAAGGATAAAATAATAAATAAGGGGATAAGGGGCATTAATTACGAAAGGATAAGATATTTAATAAATGGATAAGGAAAGTAATGAGGGAGGGGGAAGTCGGTGAAGGGGCAATATGAGTGGAGGAGGTTAGGAAGGAGGGGATTCATTCGATGGGAGATTGGGGATTGATTTTGGGGGGATATCTTGGATTGGCAGGGAGGAGAGTGGAGTTATGTAGTCAGGAATGATCCAGAATCGGATCCAGAAGCCTGATAGGGCTTAAAAATGCTCAAAAATGAAAGTGCTCGGAATCTGACGAAACCAATGCCATTGCGTCTGTCTCGTCTTCCTGATTCCGGTGGTATATTTACTTCGTCAAACGGGATCCGTATGCAAAAGTTATCACGTTCTGATCGGAAGCCCAAACAGGCAAAAAGTCAAAGGTCAACTGGTCAAAAAAGTCAAATGCTGATGTCAGCATGACATCAACATGCTGACTGTGCAGTAGATGACATGACACTCTCTGGCTGGTGGTGATTGGGCAGGTTTGCTGATAGGGCAGACATGTGGCAGGCAACTGGACCAGTCAATAGTTGACAAGCGGCATTAATCCGTCGAATGGGGAGATACCACGTGGCCCAGTCATGGGCAGCCACGTGGCACCCAGTCATCAGTTGAAGTGGCATGTTTCAAAAATTATTTTTGGGTCTATGGGATTTGAACCCACAACCACCACCAAGCCCAACAACTTAAGAAATGGTCCTTTACCAATGCGCCAAATTATTTCTTATGTTATAAAACCCACAATATAAAACAAATATTGCATGGTATTGTATGGCGCAAAAAGGAGGGGGCTGGGGCTAAGCCCCAGCCCGTGGTCGTGTAACCCATACACCTGAGGGCGCGGACACCGTGCGAAATAGTTGGGAGGTTTGTTAGCTCGGATCCCGGTCATATCTGCCACCCGATAGAACCGGGGGCTATCTCGACTAAAAGGGCATGGAGGTTAAGTTAACAGACCAACGGTCCTATGTATATGCCACAGAACTGGGGGCTGGAGCGCAAACAATGGGGCCAATGCTTAGCCTTTGGGATAGCGCTTGGCCACATGGCCAATATGACCGTGAATTTAGGGGCGTGCGCTGGGTATAAGGGGCTTATGCCTAATTTTATATGCAAAGTGGGTTTTATGCTAAAGTTTTTGGGATTTTTATTGTATTATGCCTAATATTAGTTGATTTTCTCCATTTTTGGGAGATATTGGGCATTTTTGGAGCCCAAATTTTGGGAGGAAGTTGGGGATGGATAACCAACTTCAGATCTATATAAACTAGGTCTGTTTGAGGCCTTGAAGGACAGAAAAAGCAGAGTTTTGCTGAAGGGAAGCCAAGCCAAAGCCATTTTTATGCAGGGAAGATATTGAGGAGCAGACGCTGTCATGCCATTTCTGGGAGCTCCAGATGTCCGTTTTGCGTGCCGTTTTCTTTGAAGGGTTCTTGAGATCTGGAAGAACATGACCAGATTAGTCTTGTAGCCAATTGGCACTGCTGTGATGTATTTTTGAGCTTTTGAACAGGAAAAAAGAAGCCTCACCCATAGAGACAAAGGCCCGGAGACATAGACAAAAGTTGTGCCGAACTTCGTTATCAATCTGCGTGTTATGTTTTTCTGTCTATTATTTCATTTCAGATCTACATATATGTATATGGCTGTCATAATTCCTCTTCTTTCCTCATTATTTCACTAAGTTTCTCAAATGGTTAATTAACGCATGCAAAATTAAAACTCAACCATAGTCATTAAAAGATCCTGACGGATCAAGTGGTATCAGAGCTAGTTGACGTTTGGATTTGAGTTTTGCATGTTAACCAGGGAAAAACGACAGTGTGGTGAAGGCGAGCTTGTTGCAGAAAATCCATTAATTGGATTGAGAAAGAGAGCTTCTCACAGCGAGAAGATGGCATCGGAAGAAGGGATTTCTCAAGATGAGAAAGAGTTCCGGAAAACATTCCTTGCTATGTCAGAGATGGTGAAAGTTTTGTACAAGGATTACCTGGAACGAAAGCGACCAGTTTTGGGTGATTCTTCAAAGGGAAAAAGTGAAGAGGAAGAGGACCATCCTCAGATTCCTCCTTCACCTCCATCAACACCTCCTTCTTCTCCTTCTTCTTCAAGTTCAAGTTCTAAATCTAATGAAAAGAAGAATGTTCATA
>ML807528.1:257858-285083 GCA_009831015.1 Picea engelmannii | reverse complement strand
GAACGAACGGAGGGTTAGCATCAGACCCAGGTATTTAAATTGTGTATTTGTTTTATTTTTCTATAAAAATTTATTATTTGTTGATAAATCTATATGCGAATGTGCTCAATTAAGGAATTTTTGAATTTTACTGTTTTGCTCAATATAAAGGAATTATTGAATCTTACTGTTATGTTTTAGAATTAATTGATGTTAATTAAATTGGACACTACAATAATCATCAATCTATTTTATAAATATAGTTTAAAAACACCTTTTAACAATGGGGCAAAGAATAATAGTGGCAGACAAGCAAGTGTAGGTGGACATATTGGTGTCAGTTGAAGTGAAATAATAAGTTTTAATTCTAGGAGAGGAGGAGGAAATTATTTAATTAGTTGTTTAGGTCCACGAGGTTTAATTTTAGCAAAAATTCCAAACAACAAGGTTGGATAAATTGATAGTACAACAATTCACTTTCTTGCGTTCTCAGGAAAAAATGATAACAATCCATAACAACATTGGTTTCTCTACAAATCCATCTAGAGGGAGAAATTGGTCACAACCCTAGATTCCAAGTTGGTAGAGTTCCAAACCACTTTGAGGGGGAGGGATCTATAGTTGTATATGATTTTTTCACAAACTACCCCTCAAGGTACACCTAAGTCTATTGATGAAGTGAAGACATGATTTGTGGATGAAGTTCAAACACTAAACTTGAAGCAATAGAGTTTCATTGAGCTGAAGGAGATAAAGAAGGTGATTGGTGAGAGTTTTTGGGAGTGCAATTAACATTTTTTCAAATTGAATAAAAAATATCTTACCTCATCCATGAGACAAAACATAAGGAGTGGTTCATTCATGGAATACTACCCTTAACTAAGGCACCTTTGATGCAACAAAAGTGGACCACTCAGTGGGAGACCTTGGCACATTCTATATAGATTGAATAAATGAATGGGTATCCAACTACAATGAAAATAGGCATTGTGGCTATGCTCTCAACTAATTCAATGCATGATATTTCCCAGTTCTAGTCACAAATGTTGGTCTTGAGAGGAGAAATACAAGAAATGAACTCTGCCAAAATAGACAGGGAACAAGTCTTGTACATTATGTGTAATATATAGGGTCACATGATGAATCATTATCTTACAACAAGAGTCAAAATAATATCACACAACTTAATTCCACCACCAACTAGGCTCCCAATTAACATGTCAAGTGAATATTTGTTGATGTTTGTAGCATTGGACAAGTACTTCCACACATGTCTAAGTTGTTGGGTATGTGTTAAATTATTTGCATGTGTGTGTGTGGTCATGTCAGATATGAAAAGTGCGTCTGATGATCCCTCTAGTAGTTCTCTTTGTGTCGTGTGCGCCGGGCGCTTTCCTAGGGGCGTCCCGGGGGGGGAGGTATTCCCCCCTAGTTACGCGCACCGTTCGGGGCAACGCCTCAAAAATGTCTTTTGGGCAGTTTTTGCTATTTTAGCAGTTTTTTAAATTAATCCTGGATTAAGGGATTAGGGTTTTGGTATCTACAGAATACCTAAAAACATTGTATATATATTGTATTGTGAATGGTGAAATTCGATATAATGAATATAAGAAAGGTTTTCCCAGTTGAGGGTTTCCGGTATAAAATCTCTGTGTACTCTGTGTATGAGCCATTGATTCAATTCTGTTTTTCTTAAGAATCTATATGCATTTATTTACTTCACAGGTTTAAAACTTACATGTGGTATCAGAGCTCATTTTTGGCTTCAGAGGGATGCCTTTGTTGTTGAGGGTTTGGCTCAGTCTTGATAGATCAAGTTTATCTTGGGTCTGTGATAAACCTGGGATTAGTGGGAGGTTTTGTAGTGGATATTCGAGTATAGAAAGAGGAATGGTGAGCTCATATAGAATCAAGGTAGAGAAGTTCAACGGTAAAAACTTTGAGGTATGGAAGCTCAATATGGAGGACCTTCTTGTAGACAAAGAACAATGGATCATTGTGGATCCTGGTACACAGGCTACTGGTACACCATCTACTAGCACACAGGATATTGGTACACAACGTACTAGTACAAAAACTACTAGTACACCAACTACTGGTATGTCAAAGGAAGATTGAGAGAAGTTGGACAGAAGAGCAAGGAGTACTATTCAACTCTGCCTGGCAGGTTCATTTTTGTTGAATGTCTCAGGAGAATATACAACCAAGGAACTATGGGATAAGTTGGGGAATTTGTATCAATCAAAGTCCCTGGTAAACAAGTTGTTTCTTCGAAAGAAGCTGTATCATCTTAGGATGGAAGATGGAGATTCTGTGACAGAACATCTAAATGCCTTTAATACTCTGGTAAGTCAACTTGTCTCTGTTAATATTACGATTGCAGAAGAAGATAAGTGTATTACTTTGTTGTGTTCTTTTCCAGACTCTTGGGATAATTTGGTTGTAGAAATTGGTAGTACCACTCAATCTACATTCAAGTATGAGGATGTAGTTTCATCCTTGTTATCTGAAGATATGAGGCGGAAAAGCATGGATGGTCATAGCACAGATGTTTTATTTGTAAGAGGTCATACCCAAGACAAGAATCATGGTAAGACTTTAGCGGGGAGATCTAAATCTATAGGTAGATCTAAGTCTCCAGGAAAATCTTTGAGGAAATGCTGGAAGTGTGGTAAAACAAGGCATTATAAGAAAGATTGCAAGTCCAATAAGGTTGAAAAACCAAAGGGATTTGATAATACCTCTTCCACAGAGGAAAAAACTTCCATTGAAGAAGGAGATGATGTTTACCTAGCATCTAAAAGTACACATGCAGACTGCGATGTATGGTTGATCAACTCAGGTGCATCATACCATATGACTCCTCACAGGGAGTGGTTCTCTGAATATGAAAAATATGATGGTGGTGATGTATTCCTAGGAGATGACTCGACAACAAAAATCTTGGGATGTGGAAGGGTTAAGTTGCTGTTGAAATATGGAAGGATTAGAACACTCCCTGGGGTTCTACACATTCCAAAACTAGCCAGGAGCCTAATATCTGTAAGAAATATGGATGATACAGGACTGGATACTGTATTTGGAAAGAACACTTGCAAGATGGTACGAGGAGCAATGTTGTTGATGAGGGGAGTTCGGTGTGGAACTCTGTACAAGTTGCTGGGAAGCACTTATACTAATGGGTGTAACAGTTCTGTTGTCCCTGAACAGAGAAATAAAGAAGACAAGACCAATATTGTCCTCGGAAAGAAGACCATGCTGTGGCATCAAAGACTGGGACAGATTGGAGAAAAGGGCCTTCGAACACTACACGGTAAAGGTATGGTTGAAGGTATGTCTAATTTCACTCTGGATTTTGATTTCTGTGAACATTGCATATATGGTAAATAGAATTGAGTAAGATTCCCATTTGGTGCTACAAGAGCAAAGGGGATCTTAGAGTTGATACACAGTGATGTGTTTGGACCTGTTCCTGTTCCATCCCTAGGTAAATCTGTGTATTATGTTTCATTCATAGATGATTTTTCAAGGAACACATGGATTTATTTTCTTAGAAAGAAATCTGAGGTATTTGATAAATTTAAAGAGTTTAAGGCTCTGGTAGAAAATCAGACAAAGAAGAAAATAAAGGTATTGAGAACATATAATGGTGGAGAAGTGTGGTATAGCAAGGAATAAGACTACTCCATACACTCCTCAACAGAATGGAGTTGTAGAAAGGATGAACAGAACACTGATGAAAAAATCAAGAAGCATGCTCAACAGTGCTGGGTTAGGACAATAATTCTAGGCAGAGGCAGTGGGTACAACATGTTACCTAGTCAATCGATCGCCTTCATCAGTGTTGGATGATAAAAATCCACATGAGGTATGGGCTGGAAATAAACCCTCTCTTCAACATCTTAGAGTGTTTGGTTGTGATGCTTATGTACATGTTCCAAAGGAAAATAGGAGTAAGCTAGATAAAAAGGATGAAAAGTGTATCTTTATTGGTTATAAAGATGGTGTGAAAGGTTATAAAATTTGGAACCCAGAAACCAAGAAGACTTTTTACAGTTGAGATATTGTGTTCAGAGAGGTAAAACATGTGTCCAAAGAGGAATTCCTACCAACGCAAGACAAACCTGAGAAAATAGAGCTTGAGTTGGATGATGCAAAATCTGAATCATCTGAAGAAGAGGAAGCAGAAGAAGAAGAATAAGAATAAGAAGAACCTCATACCCCAGTATTGAGGAGATCAATGAGAGATAAATTCCAACCAAAAAGGTATAGTCCACTTGATTTCCGTTCCAATTTTGCTTTATCTATTACTGTCGATGATGCTAGAACTGTCAGGGAAGCAGTGAATTTAGAGGATAGTAAACTCTAGAAGAAGGCCATGGTTGAAGAAATGGATGCCTTGGATAAGAATGAGGCATGGAATATAGTTGAGTTTCCAGCTAGAACAAAATCTATTGGTAGCAAATGGTTGTTTAAGAAGAATTTTAAGGCACAAGGTTAGAGGGAATTGACTTTGGTGAGATTTTTTCTCCTGTTGCTAATTTAACTTCTATTAGATTTGTTTTATCTATTGCTTCTCCTTTTGATCTTGAAGTGGAATAAATGGATGCGAATACAACATTCCTACATGGGGATCTGGAAGAAGAAATCTACATGAAGCAACCATAAGGCTTTGTAGTGAAGGGAAAGAAAGAGCTGGTTTGTAAGCTAAAGAAGTCACTATATGATCTGAAGCAATCACCTAGGACGTGGTACCAAAATTTTAACACATACATCCTTGGATTAGGATTTGTAAGAAGTAGGGTTGATCACTGTGTATATTCCAAGCAGGTTGGTAATCACTTCATTTATGTAGTGTTGTATGTCGATGACATGTTGTTGGTGGGAAATAACATGGATGTTATCAAGGAGGTGAAATTGGATCTATCGTCCAAATTTGACATGAAGGATCTCGGTGCCGCTAACTTCATTTTGGGAATGGAGATTAAAAGATATCGTGCAAACAAGAAAATCTGGTTGAATCATAGAAAATATGTTGAGATGATATTGCAGAGGTTTAATATGCATGGAAGTAAATCGATCAAGGTTCCTATTCCTATAGGTGTAAAGTTATTTGCAAATTAGTGTCCCAAGACACAGGAAGAAGAAGAGGACATGTCCCATGTTCCATATGCCAGTGCAGTTGGCAGTTTGATGTATGCAATGGTCTGTACTAGACCGGACATTGCACATGCGATGGGAGTTTTGAGCAGGTATATGTCAAAACTAGAGAAGGAGCATTGGACAACAGTAAAGAGGGTCTTTAGGTATCTTAGTGTAACTACCAGTTATGGATTGTGCTACCAAGGAAGACCAGGATTGGACAGAGTGGTGGACATACATGGCTTTGTTGATGAAGACTAGGCTGGAGATCTAGATCGTAGAAGATCTACAAGTGGGTATGTGTTTAACCTATTTGGAGGAGCAGTAAGTTGGATGAGAAAAAGACAGGCTGTAGTGGAACTCTCAACTACAAAAACTGAATACATGGCAGCCACTCATGCAAGCAAGGAAGCAGTATGGTTACAAATATTATGTTCAGGTATTGGGTTGGTACAACAAGTAGTAAGATTAGATTGTGACAGTCAGAGTGCAATCTTCCTGGAAAAGAACCCAACTTATCATTCGAAGACAAAGCACATTGATGTTCAGTATCACTTTGTGAGAGACATGGTTGAGGAAAATAAGGTGTTGCTGGAAAAGGTTGACACTTTGAAGAATGTTGCAGATTCATTGACAAAGTCTATGAGCACAGAAAAGTTCTCCTGGTGTAGAGTAACAATGGGCATTGCTTCCCTGGATTGTTGACTATATAATCCCCTGTACCCTTGGATGCAAAGAAAACAACAAGTGGGAGAATGTTGGGTATGTGTTATATTCTTTGCATGTGTGTGTGTGGGCGCGTCAGATATGACAACTATGTCTGACGATCCCTCTAGTAGTGTTAGTTTTGTTGTGTGTGTCAGGAATTTTCATTGGGGGGTCCCAGGGGAGGGCAAGTATGCCCACCCCTGGTTACGCGTAGCGTTCGATAACGGGCGGTAGCATGAGGCAACGTCCCAAATTTTTTTTTGGGAGGTTTTTTTTATTTTTAGCGGTTTTGTAAATTAATCCCGGATTAAGGGATTAGGGTTTTGGTATCTACGGAATACCTAAAAACATTGTATATATATTGTATGGTGAATGGTGAAATTTGATATATTGAATATAAGAAAGGTTTTCCCGGTTGAGGGTTTCCGGTATAAAATCTCTGTGTACTCTGTGTATGAGCCATTGATTCAATTATGTTTTGCTTAAGAATATATATGCATTTCTTTACTTCAAAGGTTTAAAACTTACATAAGTGTCTAGACATGTGGAAGTTATCCAAATCCTTCTACCTTAGTAATTTACTTTAGTTAAAGGAATTATTAAAACAAAATGTTTTTATTAATTAAAGTGAGTTTAAATTAATGAAATGCTAAAGTTATTAACATTAGTGAATTAAATTAATCTTAGCCATTTATCTCAAGTGAGTTGAGATCTTATCTCAACCATAGATATCTCTTTGGAGATTAGGGTTAGGGTTCAAATCAATATTGTATAATCAAGGCTAGGTGAAGGGGAGAGATACACAACAAAAATATATCTATTGGAGTCGGTGACTCATAGAGAGAGAAAAGAAGGAATTTTTCTCAAGAAGATCTTAGCAAGGGTGAAGAAGGGAGTTCAACTATAGATTTCATCATTGCAAAGGAATAAGACATAGCAAAATACAGATCTGGTAGTAAGGACATATTTGTGAAAAAAATCAACAACATGTACAACCATAGATCATGATGTACAAATCCAGAACAATGTCATACACACAATATAGAAGACATATGTGCGTGCATACACACCAGAATAGTGTAGAAGGGCATATACATACACACCATACTAGTGCAGAAGGGTGTATATGTTGAAATACTTACTCTGAAACCTAGGTATCTTGTTATATAGTGATTTCCTTACTTCAAATCATATCGGTATCTCATAAAACAAAAATACATTGCTGGAATATTCAACCCAGATAAATATAGCGAAAGAAATAATGGAAACCAAATCATTCACACATAAACACCAATATTTTTGGGTAGACACCCCTAGAAAAAAACCAAGAGGGAAAACCAATACTGAGATGATTATATTATGATGAAATCAAGGCTCCCATAATAGGGATAATGGCCCACTGAGAGAAATACAACTACAAACAAACTTGGCAAAGTTTTCTCTACTGTATAACCCATATTTGACATGATTTTCGAGGTGTACACATATTTCCTTAAGTAAAGCCTCATATACACACCTATATCCACTAACACCCGTGTACATGGCCTGAAGGATTGTACAACAAAATCCATACACCTTGACCCTTTCATGTTGCTTCGCTCTTCTAAAACCAACTTGTGACTGCCTCTGTTCTCTCTTCTCCTTGACCCGATCTCTAGATGGAAGTCTTTCTACACCTATCCAATATTTCCTTGTAATATTGGATATTATTTGAATGGATAACTGATTTGAAGGGGAAAATTTTCTGTGTAGTAATCAGTTTCATGTTTTCTTTCCCTGTTTTATTTATTTCCATCTAGTATATTTTATTCTGTGTGTTGTAATTTACTTTTTAGTAAGGAAAAACATAAGGTAGTAAAGTATCTAGGTGTTGGGGATAGTGATATTTTTTAACATGGTATCAAAGCTCACATTATGAAGAGGAAAATGATTTCAAAATATTTTTGCAGTTCTATAAATCAATAGGGTTAATTCCACTACATATTGTTTATATCTAGAAATGGTAGAAACCAGTATTAGGTTTGAATATAGGTTGGATGGATCATCCAACTTCATATCCTGGAAGGTGAGGGTAATGTTGATTTTGAAGTAACACTACCTTTGGGAGATTGTAGAAAATGTTTTTCCTCCATTGAAAAATGAAACTCAATTGTTGACTCTTGAGAAGGACATCAAATCCCAAAGAGTGATGATGGATGATGTGAAGGATCATTTGATCCATCACGTGGTAGAGAAGTAGTTAGCCATATACATGTTCAAGGCTCTAGTGGATTTGTTTCAGAATGACAAATTGAAACTGAAGATGATATTGAGAAACAATCTTAGATCCATCTAGATGTCAAGATATAACAATTTTACTAGCTACTTCATGAGGATCACCCAAACACATGATTAACTTGCAACTATTGGGGAGAAAGTGGATGTTGTAGAACTTGAAAATTTGGTATTTAATGGTTTCACCAAGTCACGAGAGCCATTTGTCAAAGGGATTTGTGATATATAGAAAATTCCCAATTAGGAGAGGCTTTGGGATGATTGCATCCAAGAAGAGACTCAGGAGGAGTCCAAATATAGCAAGTAAGGAGGTAGTGATGAGAACCTAGCCCTTGTTAGTCAAAAAAGAAAGGGAAAAGGAAAGGGTTACAACAAGAAGGGTAAAGGTGGGGGTAAACCTCAGAACTAGGGAAGAATAAGGACTTGATTAAGATCAAGTTCTTTGCATGCCACAATAGTGTACATTATGAATCTCAGTGTCTAGAGAAGAATAAAGGAAGAAGAAAATCATAGCAGGTAGAAACATCTGTAGAACATCAGTTGGACGAGTTTGCTGTGAAGTTTGAGAGTGAATTCTCACTATTTTCTTGCCTTTCCATTAGCATAGTCACCATGAGTGCATGGTAATTGGAAAACGGTGCATATCATCAGATGATTGAAGAAAGAGAGCTATTCAACATTTCAACAAAGAAGGAATCAAGGGTCCATGTGGATCTTGGTGATGATGCCAAGTATGCAATGAAGGGTTAGGGAACAATATTGTTCTATCTTGAGTTAGGTACCTTATTCGAGGCCCAATATGTGCTATATGTACTAGGACTAAGGAAAAATTTGATCTCAGTCTCAGTTATGGAGGACATGGGTTTTTTTGTTATATTTTAGATAGGGAAAGCACTGATATGTCTAGAGGGATCTAGCCTTGACACAACAATGAGCATTGGGGTTAGAGAGGGAAATTTATATAGGTTGAAGGGAAATTTTGTTTAGGACTTAGTACATGATAGTGAAAAATTTTGTGAGCTATGGAACATGAGGATAGGACACTTTCATTACATGTAATTGTTGATTATGAGGGAGATTTTCATTGGTCTTTCAAATTTCAGTGTTGATAAATAGAGCGTGTGCAAAGGGTGTGCACTTGAAAAGAGTGCCAAGTTTTATTTTCCAAGTAATGAGAGTAGGTCCAAGGGGATATTGGATATTATTCATTTAGATGTGTGTGGATTGATGTTAGTTTCATCAGTGCAGGGAGAGTCATACTATGTGACATTCATTGATGACTTTTCTAGGAAAACCTGGATCTTCTTTATGAATACCAAAGATGAGGTATTCATTCGGTTATGGGAATTCAAGGCCCAAATAGAGAACTAGACAAGTACGAGGATAAAGGTATTGATATTGGAAAATGGAGGTGATTACACTTCCAATGAATTCAAGGATTTTTGCAAGGATGCATGGATCAAGAGGGTGTTGATAGTTTCCTACAACCCTTAGTAGACTGGGGTTGTGGTGAGAAAGAACCAGTCTATCATAGATTTTTCCAGGGATATGATACATGACCAGGATGTGCCTGTGTTTCTTTGGGTAGAGGCATGTAACACAACATTATATGTGTAAAACAAGAGTCCTCATATGATATTGGGGGAAAATACTCTTGAGCAAGCATTCACATGAATGAAGCTAGAGATAGGACATTTGAGGATCTTTGGTTGTCTAGTATACATCCATGTGCGTGTGGAGAAGAGGATGAAGATGGAGTCTTAAGGAGAGAAGGGAATATTCATGGGGTACAATGAGACCTCAAAGGATTACATGATATTCATACCAGTGCAGAGGAAGACAATTGTGAGTAGAGATGTTAATTTCAACGAGCAATTGGCATCTAGGAAGTCTCACGAGTTACCACCAATGACAAAGGATTATGATCAACATGAGGATTCTAAGGGAGAAAAAAATTAATATGCTTCCGGTTCAGGGAGTCAACCTTCAAGTGGGGAGGAGGAGTTACCCCCTTTTAGTTCTATCAGGAGACCCAAGTGGTTTGACCAGAAATTGAAGGACGCTCAAGAGCATGTTGAGGGTCATGGGATAAATTTTAGGGAGAACATGCCTCCAAAGAATTTTCCAAACTTCATGGCACCAAAAAATAAATTCATTGAAGAATCAACAAACCATCAAGTTTATTAGGATGATATGGTTCATGATGTGTGGGATATTGTGCTAAGACCAGAGGGATAACTAGTTCCAAATGGCTCTTCCAAAAGTACCTTCCTCGCTAAGAGGGAGTGATAATATTTGTAGCATTGGTGATCCAGGTGGATATTGGTGGCCACCAACCTATTCCAACTGGCTCATCTTAACAGTTTTTAGTTCAACATGTTTCTCTGTAATGATGAAATTTCTTTGCAATTGTGGGTTTTCACTTCCATGTCTATACGGAAGCCCTACACAACATACATGTGGATATTGGTGGCCTCCCACCTATTCCAACTGGATTATTTTGGAAGTTTTCATGTCAATACATCTTTCTATACTTCTAGGGTCATTTTGGGGCCCTAAACCATTTTTTTTTTCCTTTCCACATTCAAACTATAGACATAGTCACTCTTTTATGGCATATGTGTAGTTATTGAAAATAAATTTCCAATGAGCTATCACACGCCTAAAATGAAGGTTGCATGAAAAAGTTACGACCCCAAGAAATTGAGGTACCAACTTACACATGGAGGCCCACATAACTTTTGGCGTTTCATCTCTTAGAGTTATGTTTTTGGATGTATAGGGTTTTGGCATTCATGAGTAATGATAAAAAGGCCTCTGGAGCCTTATTGTAATCATTCTTCTTAGACGAATTCATGTAGCAGCCACATCTCTTCTTAGAGATAGCTACCACCATTCGAGCAAGTTGTTTTCATTTCTGCAGTTTTACAGTTTCAACCTATTTTATTTATTCAATAGAAGTTATTTTTCACTGGATATCTTTTTTTATTCTCCTTATCTCTATGTTATTGTATTCAATCTATTATTCATTTCATCCCACTCATAAATCCATATCAGTGGTATCAGAGCGATCTTCTCTACATTTGTTTTTCTTTGTGCATGTCCCCAACAAGATCTGGGTATAAGAAATTGGGACTTGAACCAGTCGAGCCATTGCAATATCGGTCATGCCGAGCTCGATAAAAAATCATGGGGGATGAGAAGAAATATGATGGAGCAGGATATCCATTTCAATTGTTTCTTGAGGAAGCCCTCACGCGACAAAGGAACAAAATGATGGACAACTTTTCACAGATCCTTCGACAACTGCCCACAGGAGATGCAACTTCATCAAGTGACCACACAACCCCCTTCAAGGTACAAGTAAATTTTTATATTCCATTATTTGAAGAATTGATAGATGCAAATGTTGTAGCTAAATGGATGAATTTGCTAGAAGGGTATTTTTTGGTCCACAATTTTTTTGATAGGGAAAAGATTACTTTTTCACTTCTCAAGGTCGTCCCCTATGTTAAGGACTGGAGGGATACTTAATTTGAGAGAAGGGCCACAAAGTAATCTATAATATTTGTAGTCTCCCCCACATTGGATTCCTTTAGGGAATCCATTAAAGAACAATATTACCCTATTGGAAGCTACAAGGACCATTACATAAGATGGACCACACTGCGTCAAGGAAGGGACCATACAATACTAGATTTCACCAATATTTTCCATACCCTGGGCACCAAATTGTTTATCAAAGACTCTGAATGACATCTAGTGCTCAAATACCGTAGTTGTCTTCATAGATACATTTAAACAAAAATGGAGTTTCTGGACATCACATCATTAGGTGCGGATTATAGATATGTTGTCAAGATCAAGCATAAATTTAAGAAGAAGAGGCGAGAGTTTGGATCTGCAAACTCCTCACAACCAAAGTAGGGAAAAGGTGGCCCAAACCATAAAACGAGGGACAAAGAAAATATGGCCACTCTCAAGACAACCATTCCAAGCTACAACCCAAGAAGGGTAATGAGAAGTCGAAGAAGGAAACGAGAAAGTGGTTTTAATACCATAAAATCTCTTGGCAGAACACAAAAGAATGTCTCTCCAAGCAGTCACTGGTGGAAAATCTGACTCTGAATGAAATCTAGAAAGAGTGAATCATATTATCGATGTCAAACCCAGTGCCACTGTCGCTACCACCAAATTCCAGCCAAGCGGACCAAAAGAACCAGAGGAAGGGGAATGCCTCTTTCACTCACATATGTGGGTAAAGGAGGACCTGATTAATTTCATTGTCGATAGTGGTAGTCAAAAGAATCTGATCTTAGCAGAGGTCGTTAAGAAATTGGACCTGCCAATGAAACCACACCCATAACCCTACACCATCTGCTGGATTTTCCAAGGAAGAGATCTCCACATCAGCGAACAGTGTCGTCTGCCTTATGACATCAAACCCTTCAAAGATGAGGTATTGTGTGATATTTCTCCCCTTGAAGTTTGTGATGTTGTTTTAATCCAAGCATATTTGTGGAAGAGACATGCTATGTATGTGTCTAGACCTCAAAATGTTATTATTAATTTGGGTAGACAATTGTACATGATACTAGAGGTAGCGTTGTCTACCGCTATTTGTTTAATCTATGCTAAACAATGCAGTAAGGCCATTTCACAGACCAAGAAGTTCATCTTCTTTGCGATCTATGCTCGCAGTGAGAAGAAGGTTTCCACCACATCCATGACCTCGAAATAGAGCCTCTCTTTTCAAAAAAAGCAAGTGGAGGGGATCGTGGAAGATTACAGATACATCTTCTCCTCACCCACCGAGGTACTGACGCACTGCTAAGCCAAGCATCCAATTGATCTAACTCCTAGTGCACCTCTTCCTAATGGACCAGTATATCATCGCTCGCTGATGGAAAATGATGAAACAAAGCACTAGATCCAAGAGCTTCTTCAAAAGGGGCACATCCAACCCAACTCCTCCCCTTGTGAAAGCCCGATTATACTGGTGAAGAAGAAATATGGTACCTGGCAGCTCTGCATTGATTACAAAATATTAAACAAAATCAAAGTCAGGAACTGGTACCCAATTCCCCAAATTGATGACCTTCCTGACCAAATCAATTGAGAAAAGTTCTTCAACAAGATTGACCTAAATTTTGGCTACCACTAGGTTCCCATCGAACCGACTGATGTATGGAATACAACTTTCAAATCTAAAGAAGGTCTCTTCAAATGGATAGTCATACCCTTTGGCTTAACAAATGCACCACCAAATTTCATGAGGTTGATGGATGATGTGTTGAGACCCTTCACCAGCTCTTTTGTGGTGGTATATATGGATGATAGCCTCATCTTGAACATAACTTGGGAGGAGCACATGCAACATATTCAATAGGTTTTGATCACTCTGCAACAACACAAGCTATATTCCTACTTGGAAAAATTCTCATTTGACATGAACAAGGTCCAATACTTGGGATACATCGTTGATGAGCATGGGGTACATGCGGATATAACTAAGATCCAAGTCATCCATGACTGGCCAACCTCGGCCAAACTAACCGAGCTTCAAATCTTCTTGGGAGTTTCCAACTTCTAGTGAAGGTTTGTATTTGGATTCTCCCATATTGGATGGGCCCTCAACCAAGTGACCAAGGGCGATGGCAAGGAAAATTTCACATGGGGGAAGTCACAACAATGAGCATTTGATGATATAAAGCATCGCTTATGATCAACTCCAGTACTCTCATTACTTGATCTGCAACAACTGTTCGAGATTGGGATTGATGCCTCTGACTATGCTATAGGCGCAATTGTCACTCAACATGGTCATCTAGTAGCATACCATAGTGAGACACTCTCAGATACCATCCAGAAATACCCCACCTATGATAAGGAAATGTATTCCATTGTGCAAGCTTTCTGTCAATGGAAATATTACATTATAGGAAAGGAGACAATCATTCACACTGATCACAAGCCTCTACAGTTCATACAAACACATGGGAAGTTACATAACGATCACCATCAAAAGTGGTCCACATAACTGCAACGGTTCCATATCAACATCAAGTATAAGATAGGGAGAAAAAATTGTGTCACTGACTGCCTCAATCAAACTCCCATTGATGCCCTCACCAACGTGCTCCATTCCTATGGGCATGAGGCATATGAGTGGCCACAACTTTATCAACGTGATCCTGACTTCGCCACCACCTATCAACTCTTGGGAATAGGTGCGAATGTCACTAATTTTCACATTCAAGATGGAATTTTCTTCCATCTGGGCCACCTATGTGTTCCTGCAAGTGAGCGTGCAAAGTTGATTTGGGAGGCTCACTATTGTCGGATGCCAGGAAATTTTTGCGTGAAGAAAACTATGGCCATTCTACAAAAACATTTTTATTGGCCAAAACTTTGACAGGACGTCAACAAGTATATCATATCATGAACTTCTTGTGCCATTACCAAGCCAACCATCAAGAAACACGACTTATACACCCCTCGTCCTACTCCCGATAGGCCTTGGGAATCCATCTCGATGGATAACATGTCTGGCCTTCCATCCACTAAGAAAGACCATTGTGTATATGTGGTGGTTGATCAGTTTTCAAAGATGGCCATTATAACAACCTACAAGAATAAAATCATAATGACAGATACTACCAAGCTCTTCTTCAAATGGGTGTGGGTCCATTTTGGGATACCATAGACCATCATCTCAAATCAGGACAACAGGTTCCTCAACACATTTTGGTCAAGTCTTTGGTCACTGTTGGAGACCAAGATCACTAAATACATTGCCTTCCACCCCCAAACCAATGGCCAAACATAGGTCATCAATCAGATGATTGTGCACATCCTGCACATGTATAACTCTAAGATTCCATGTACATGGGATGAGAGTCTTCCCTATGTTCAATGCAGCTACAACAGGGCTCTCCATATCTCACCGATCATAGCCCATTTTAGGCGGGGTTGAGATTCCAACCCTTGGGTTCCATTGATGTTGCACTACCTCTTGCAACCACATAGGAAAAATATTCCCATGTTTAGTCTGATGCTGACAAATCCACCTGATTCATTGAGGGGATTCACCACATCCACCAATAGGTCCATGATATTTTGGATAAAGCCAATGCTAAGTACAAGTAGCACCATGATCAACACTAGGTACCACACAAGAATTAGGTGGGAGACAAGGTCTGGTTACATTTGTAGAAAGAGCGCCTTACAGGGCCCCATCGGAAGCTTCATCCACTTTGATATGGGCCTTACACGATCACCAAGGTTGTGGTGACAATTATTTTGAGCTCAACACTCCACCCTTCCCTAGATTTCAACCAGTGTTCAATGTGGACCTCCTTCAGCCATATTTTCCACCCTTATTGGACACCTCAGAGATTGCATAACAATTGACACCAACAAAGATCAACTCTGATTGCAAGGAATAGGAATCCATTGATCAGATAGTGGACACACAAGTCAAGGGAAATTGCTAGCAGGGGATCCAACTTTATCAGGTTGTCAAGGCATGGAAACTCCTACACCAAGGCAAGTTTCTCAACTGGGGCCAAATTCAACATAAATTTCCTCACCTGATGGGGGCACTCAATTCAATGGAGACCATTTCTTCCTAAGGGGGGAGGACTAATCCAGGTGGATATTGGTGGCCACCCACTTATTCCAATTGGCTTATCTTGACAATTTTTAGTTCAACATGTTTCTCTGTAATGATGACATTTCTTTGTAATTGTGGGTTTTTCACTTCTGGGGCTGTCCTGAATCCCTACACATCATCCAGGTTGATATTGGTAGTCATCCACCTATTCCAATTGGCTTATTTTTTATATTTTCATGTCAATACATCTTTCAATATTTTTAGGGCCGTTTTGGGGTCCTAAACAATGTTTTTTTGTCTTGCCACAATCAATCTTATGAAAAATTTATAGTTTGATGGAATAATGTATATTTCTCTAAAATACCTTTCCAACGAGCTATCACACACCTAAAACAGAGGTCATATACAAAAGTTACAACCCTGGGAAGTTGACGTACCAATTTACTTATTGGGGCCCACATAACGTTTGGCGTTTCATCTCCTAGGGTTAGGTTTTTGGATGTCTAGAGTTTTTGGAATTCACGAGTAATGTTAAAAAGACCTCTAGAGCCTCATTGTAATCATTCCACTCAGACGAATGTGCATATCAACCACATCTCTTATTAGAGATAACTACCACTATTCGAGTAGGTTGTTTTTAGTTATGCAATTTTACAGTTTCAACCTATTTTCTTTATTCAATAGAAGCTGTTGCTCACTGGATATCTGTTGTTGTTCTCTGTATGTCTATGTCATTGTATTCAATCTATTATTCATTTCATCCCGTTCATAAATCCAGATCAATTTGATACGTACTTCCACACAAGCCTAAGTATCTAGATGTGTGGAAGTCATCCAAAACCTTCTACCTTAGTAATTTACTTTAATTAAAGGAATTATTAAAGAAAAGTGCTTTTATTAATTAGAGTGAGTTTAATTTAATGAAATGATAAATTTATTAGCATTAATGAAATAAATAAATCTTATCCATTGATCTCATGTGAGGTGAGATCTAATTTCTATCATTGATCACTTTGGAGATTAGGGTTAGGGTTCAACTCAAGATTATAAAAGAAAGGCTAGAAGAAGGGGAGATACATGAAACAACAATACATCTATTGGAGTTAGTGACTCATAGAGAGAGAAAACAAATATTTTTTCTCAAGAAGATATCAGCAAGGCTGAAGAATGAATTTCACCTAGAGATATGATTAGTCCAAAGAAGGAAGAAGCAACAATATACAAATTTGGTAGAAAGGAAAGAGCTGGGTAGCAGAACAACAACAAGTACAACAACATATTGGGTCGTATAGAGTTAAAGAAACACAGTATAGATAGTACAAAAGACACATGCACATACATATGCACATGGATAGTATAGGGGGCACATACATATGCATTGTATAGGTTGTATAAGGAGCATAGAAATCATACAAGATGCAGTATGGGGGTTGTACAACAACGATAAAGTTGTTGGGTGTTGAGCGCTCAACACACCCTAAAAGTTTTGTGAAAATTTTATCTTTTGGGTACCGCTTTGTTTTCTTTGTCTTTCTAAATTGAGTCAGTTGTGTAGGGATCATTAATTTTTCTATTCCTATTCTTTATCATCGATCACATTCATATTGGTTTGGATTTGTTGAATATATTAACTTCTCTTGTAAAGTAGACTTAGCATTTTTAACTAAGTATACATAGCTAAAATTTTAAGCCATGCAACTATTATCGACATTGACGTGATATACACAGTAAAATCGACCACACGACAACGACAAGCGTTGATTGCCGATCTATCATCGACATCGAGAGAATGGAAGAGTGGGTGTGTCGATCACTCATTATATCTTGGGAAGAAGTTGTCAAAAGCTCGTCAGTACACCATCGACATAGAGAAATTACGAAAAGGAAAATGATAACATCGACACAACTAATGAACCTATGATCACTAATCGTCGATACATTCGAGGTCGATGATATCCGAAGAAAATATTAAACTACATAATTTTTTTACTTTGAAAAACCGCCGATCGCTGATCGATAATATGTTTTTGGCATCGGTGAATATGAGGGATGAAATCGTGAAACAATGACCATAGAGACTCACTGATCATTGATCCTCAACATGTCATCGAGATCAACAAGATAGGCTACGATTCTTAGGGCCTTGTCTAAAGAAAATCCCCGATTCCAAAGAAAGGTTTTAACATTTAAGACAAAATCAAACACCATGTGTCATGATCGCCCTTCCAGGTCAACATTTCCACGTCAGCACTGTACGTCAGTTAGATTTTGCATCAGAGCTATTGCTAAAAAAGGTATTAACGAACGTTCTCTAAGAAAACACCGATGCCGATCCAATTGTTTAAACCGATGGACTGATAGGACATCAAAGATATGATGGGACACCTTCAGAACAAAATAATATCATATTTTGTTATTTAATACGCCAATTAATGCTTTGATCAACACATGTTAATATCCCATGTGCCGACCAAATAATAGGAGTTTGAAACCACCGATGAACAACATAGTACCCCACTCCTGTGCCGCCAACCTGCGATTGCATTTAATCCCGAGCATGATTCAGATCTTGGTGAAGTATTATGCATACTACATTTACGCCCTGAATTCAAGAACTGACGTGACAAGGCATGTATGCTCTATGTTTAAATTGTAAAGAAAATTCGAATGCAACATTCTGTACACAAGAATTTCATTTCCATAGCAGTCGAAGGAGTGAGAAAGCATTTCAATAGCTCACATTCAATTTTTAGAATTCTAAACCAGGTTAATCTTGTGTGAAGAGGAGGTATGAATCATCTGTATCATTTCAAAAGTCCCAATTGTCTATATTTCAATATAATTTCTGCAAGTCGACATCTCATTCTGTTCTTTGTGTAGGAAAAATGACTCCAAGTAAGACAATGACCAGGCACTCTCCGAGATCACCAAAACTGAAAGAAGAAGAGTTCGGTGAAGGATCTTCGCCCGACACTGCTAGACAACTTGATTTTTCGACTAAAGTGTAACCAGTTGTCTGAACATCTACCAAAAGGGAATTTTCCTAGCCTCCTACATTTGGCGACACAGAGGCAAGCATTGGATCAAAAGTGGTGCTCCCGCAGTGGGGAGATTTGTTTAAAAGAATCAACCAGGAATATAACCCCAAATTTATACCACACAGTGACCCGAATGTTAGAATGCTTTATGACTAAGTATTACCGAACATTCGACGATCCTGCATGCACATGGTAGCCTTTGGAACCCCAGTCTTTCCTTTCTTGAAACCCTGGGGTGGATCATCAACCACACAGATGCGGAAAAATGCATGGTTAATGATGAAAATGGTGGATGTGTTGGGGTTTTTCTCCCAATAGGGGTCCATAAATACTACAAACTCAGAGACTCAGAGGAAAGATCGAATACTAATTTTGTGGTAAAATTTTATGAGTTCCATGACACCAGTGGGTTGATGGCCTCATGGTGGAGAGAATATAAGAAGTTTACAAACATGATCAACGACTAGTATGATACGAACAATATTAGAGAGCCATATATTTATTTGATGGATTTGATCTGCCGATTATATGAGGAGAGGGATTGCGCTAAGTTTTCGGAAGCATGGATTCCCCTGGCATACACTATGGAAATATTCGGTAGTAGCTTCAACTGGGGAGAGATCATTTCAAAACAATTGAGCACCAACATATTGCAAGCCTAGACACCAAAGGATGGAGAAATGCCAACTTTTCACATGGCATCATACTTATTGGAAGTGATTTGTGCAAGGAATGTCTTCTCAGGCATGAATCTGAGCTGGCATGTTTCAAAGCTACCCATGCATGTCTATTTCAAAATTCTATGGGAGAAATATTATGCCCTCATATGCGATGAATTTATAGCTCGATTATATTTCTTTATTTTAAAGAAATAATGCCCAAGGCTTACAACAACAACCAATAAAAGGATTTCAAAAGTAGGCCACTGGTCCCTGGAAGAAACCACCACCTATATTAGAGTGTTTGGGGCCATTAGCGTGCCACATTTACTCCCCACTCATGTCCTAGATCGACTCATTGTCGGAAAAATATGTTATCAAACCATTCTGCAAGGCTATAATGCCACTCTGGTAAAGGAAAAAAAGAGAGCATTCATACCTTATGGATTTGATATAGGGATTTACATGGTAAATTATACTGCAAAAGAAAAACAAGAGGGTTTGAGCCAGTTGGAGTATAGATTCTCTAGATGATGATTTCAAAAAAATGAACCAAGGGGCCTAGTACCCCAGCATGTGTCACATGTATCTTCCTGCTGGCCATATGCCCATGATAAGTTTGAAGATGAGATATTTACAGAGGGTTCTCAGGACTGGGCGGAGGTGCTCCAAAGAAAGGCTAACCGCAATATGATGAGATTCAAAGCGATGAAATGGATGATTAGGTCGAAACAACAGAACAAACATCTCAAGAATCCCTTAGGTTTAGGGAAGAAAAGAGAGTAGTAGAAGCCACAGAGGCATAGAGGAGATGGATTTTGTTGCTAGAAGAATCCCAAAGAGTTATACAAAGGTTAGAAAATGACCCCCAACTTAACCCCTTGATAGAACCCTTAAGGGTCATCCTAGTCGACACAATCAATATTGGAGAAGAGATAAATGGCTCAGAGACAACTCCAGTAGAGGAGACCACTCATCCAGAAAAACCAAGCATTATGTCACAATAGGCAAGGTCTCTAGTTGCTGCTATAACGAAGCTGGGGGAAACAAGAACATCAAGTGGGATAGATGTTCCCAATGTCCTCATAGAGATAATTACCATATATGATGATGAGGAAAGATCATAGGTTTCACTCATAATCCCAGTACCTATCACGGAGGAGGGAGAACTAGGGGAGACATATGCTCCCACTCTCGAAGCTTTGACCTCAATTCCCCAAGAAGGCGACAATAAGGCCAAAAGAATTATGTACATTGAATTTATTGACTAGTTGGGAAGTCAGCTTAAGAAGGACAACTCAAAGAATGAGTTGGGATCTGGTGAACAGGAAGAAGAAACACAACGATCAGAAATCGCCATCTCAATAGATGATCCTCAAGTAAATGTTGATCCTTTTCCCCTCTCCCCATATAAAGAAAAGACTCCACCAGTCGACGAACCCCAATAGGAGACCGAGTCACCAGGACATACATAAGTCCCCCCTACTAAATAAATACAAGATTCGGTCTTTGAACATATAAATATGCCAAGAAGCCTAGGAAACATTGTGACCTGGGGAGATCAACAAATTCCTGAGCCAGTGGACGAGGTCGCCGATATACAAGCGATTGCTTATGATAGAAAGAGGAAAGTTGTGATGATAAGGACAACCAATAAAAGGAGGCTCATGCTTTATATCACACTCCTCATCACCACAAAAGAAACACTTCTCAACAAAGAAAATGCTAAGACAACTGAGCTGATCGAGGAAGGAATGGCTATAACTGATGCAAAGCTGGAAAAAGTGAAAAGGGATGAAAAGGAATTAGTAGCCTCAAAGAAGGAGCTAGATCATCTGTTCCATCTAGTGAATTATTATCAGTATTCGATGCAGGAAGTAGTATTCTTGAGGACTGAGTTCAGATAAACATATGCACAATTCACAAGTGAAAGAAATCTCTTCACCACATGCATAGCCAATTTTCAAGAATATACTCTCATGGGGATGGAAACTTGTAAAGACATGAAAATATGGTATGGAAAGTCACATCATGACTTAGAGTGGATTGACTATATCATTGCGGTACAGAAAGGGCGATACTCAGAAGAGAACATAGTCCAAGTACTGATGGATAGAAGCATCTCCTGAATCAGGAAGGAAACTGAATACTGGGTGAGAATGGTCCAGGAACCTCAATAGAAGATAAAAGAAATGTGGGGAGAGTACGAGAAAATTTGGGAGAAGATCAATTGGGAGATGGAAAACATTGACCTACCAGAGTTCGACGCACCAGAAAATTTCACCGATTTACATGACATAGTCAAACGACATGTAGAACATGACTCAGCATGGGAGGCAGAGAGCTCATAGATTTCAAGTATGACTCCAGGTCAATTAAATAAGTTCATGGAACACCCAATAAAATCCCTTGCAGTTCTACAACTCTAAAGTGTCAAGCTCATCAGGTATAGATAACGAGCAATGGAGATAAAGGAAGTCTTCTCCGCACCAATGGATCAACATAGGTTTCCCTATGCAAACACATGTGAAGATATTTTCTTCAAGTAGGCGAAGTATGAGAGAAATCATCCACTGCAGTAAAAAATCGTATGATCTCAAGTTAACGAGGAGATAAAGTATGCCACGTGTCATTTTTGTTTTACTTAACACAAATTTTAGCAGTTAATTTTTGCTTAGTGATTATTTATAAATAGGGAGATCGACCTCGTGCAAAGTTCGATGGTTTTGGGAAAGACCTTTTTTTGAGAATTGTAAAAGAATGATTTCTATGCGACTTTTAATTAAGAAGTTTTGTTTAGAACCAAAGATAATTTTTTCATCTAAAGCGTCAACTTGATTGGATCGAGGAGGGATTGTTTCCGTCTTTGAGTTTGATAGTGTTGCTGTATTGAGTAAGAGTTGATGTATTTATTGTTAAGTTATCTTTCAATACTATAATAGTTCTTTTGTTCTAGATGATGAAAATAAATCAATGTGTTGATATGTGATTGTAGTAGAGATAAGAGAGCTAATTTTCTTACACTCATATTTGTTATGTATTTGTTTTCCTTTCTACAATTGTTATCTTAGTCAATGATGAATGCCCGCAAGTAAAAAATATTATTGGCTAATCTTGGAATAGGGTTGATTATCATTTTCTACACTCTGAGGTATAAGGGTTACCCTAAGCTCAACATTCTTCAGTATTTAGTAATTTCCCTTTATCATCTAGCTTATGCCATCATCCTTATCTTACCTATATTATTTAAGAGTATAAAAATACAAAAAGAGAATCGCTTAACTTGAAGGAGAAACTTTTCATAGTAATATACACCTGTCAGTCACTCATAAATCCCATCAATAAATCAGATAGATCAAAGATCTGGAGAACCATTCCACTCATCAAATGCTTACGAGTCTAATTGGGCCTCTTAAGTTAAAGGATTTACTACTTTTGAGTTAAATCATTTCCGACCCCTCAATAGAATTGGCGCTAGAAGGAGGGCCTGAACAAATGAATGACTAACAATGTTTCTGATAATATATCCCGCATAGCCTGTAGATTCAAAACAACCCACATGCATGGCTAGTCATTCTAAAGACAAGCCACATACAAATAGTATTCCCAAAATGAGTAAATCACCTTAGCATGAGGAAGTAGAAGACATATTCCCTGAAATAAATTACGCTCTCCCCAATGAGGAGTTGAACTAGTTCAGAAGAATCACAAGATCTTACACCTGATAAATTGGAGCGTTACCTTTATCTCCTTTACTTCCTCTTAGAAAACAAGTAAGCATACCAGTTATTGACACCCATGACTAGGTTTTTGTTCACACGATAGAAGACCTGATATATTTTTCCTTCACTGAGATCGAAAAACCCCTTAATCCGATCCCCGAAACACCAACTGGTAACTACTTTGAACCTAACGATTTTGAATCTAATGAGGAAGGGTCTAACTCAGATCGCTCAAATTTTGAATTGGAATACATGGAGGATAATAACGAAAACAATCAAGAAAAGGGAAATCAACCTCAATATAATCAACCATGGTTGGCCATAGATGCTCTGGAAATCCCAGGACAAGTGCATAACCTACCTCGACACCTAGAAAAGTTACTCCCCAAATTTGACCTCGAAACCTCCGGATTTCCTGCAGACCATATTAACAAGTTAATATTAGCTATAAGATTGATGAATGTAGAACTTGCGGATGTAGTGTGTAGGATTTTTCCCTATACCTTTAAGAATTCATCCTCGACTTGGTGTTTTAACTTGCAAACTGGATCCATAACTAGCTGGATGAAGTTTCAAAAATATTTCTTAGACAAATTTGCAAAAGAAACCACAACAAGAGATTTAATGGATGAACTTTTTTCCGCCACCATGAGTCCAAAAGAGAATGTTAAATATTTCAACCAATAGTTTACCACTATCCTGAACAAATTTCAACCCGAAGATAAACCTACCCAGGAGTTGCATATTGAGGTATACACTAATGCTCTCCCTGCTTCCATCTCCATGTTCGTAAAAAGGGATGCCAAAAATACTGTAGCCGAAAATTTCGAGGAATATAAAATGATTGAATTCCAAATGAAAGGATGCAAATAAGGTCAGATCTCACTAACGAAGAAAGAAACCCAACCTCTACCCAAGAGAGGAATTTTTCTAACAAGACCCCCAGTAAAACAAACCGAACTAGGTCTTGATAAAGAAGGAGGAGATCTAGAAAACCTGTAGCAGATGATAAAAAAACTCTCCAACGAGATCGTAGATATGAAAATCGTGTTGGGGAGAAAAAAGAATCAAAGACCTTATAAACCCTTTTAAAAATAAATCCACCTTTCAAATCTATAGAGATTCCCCCATATAACCTAAATATTGACTTAGATATTGTAGCATCTGACTCTTTCTGCACGTACCACCAAGAGAATCATTCATAAAGGGTTTTCCCTCAATGGGTGCGAGCTATGAATTTAATGGCTAACCGATTCCTAGATGATCTCTCCCTAACCGAACAAACCAATGGCTCAGAAATAAACACCATTGATTAGGAAAGTCATGAGCCATTGGAAGAGACAACCATGCTATTATGGGATTCCAACCACCTGATACTTTTCAACGATGCCACTGAAGTGCAAGAACCTCCCGCTAAATTCCTACCTGTGCATACGCAAGGTAGAAGTCAATTGGTCCAAACTAATTGCACCACTACTCATTTATCTAAAGGGAATCAAGTGGCCGATCACCCAAAACCCCTATTTTCTTCTCAAAAGAATCCCACCAACATACACACAAAGGAAGCTCCTAAGCTAGACTATAATGTAGTGGAGGATTTGAAGAATATGAAGGCTAATGTGTCTATCATGGACATGTGTAGGATTCCCCAACAAAAGGATTTTTTGTTACAGGCCTTAAAATCAATAGAAGCCCCTATGAAAACCGCTGACCTAGGTGAGGTCCCATCCCCCATAGATTTAAATAATAAACCAAGTGCGAATGCTTGCTCTTTAGAAAAAAGATGAAGGCCTTTTGTTCCTCCTTTCCTTTTAATGTTTAACTTGTTTAACAGAAACCTACATAATTTCCTGGTAGATTCAAGGGCATCCTCCAATGTCATGCCATTGTCAATTTACAAGAAATTGAAGGCAACCCCACTCAAAAGTGATAAACACGTTATACAACAATATAGGACTTAGGTGAAGGTTATTGGAGAACTTAAATATGTCATGATCAGAATGGTTACACACCCAAAATTTGTTCAAGTAATTGACATAATCATAGTAGACATCCCAAAGGCCTATGGACTGTTACTTAGTCGATATTGGTTCGAGAAATTAAATGGATACTTTAGTATGGAATGAGATCACCTCTAGTTTCCATTAAAATGAGATACAAACATGATTATGATCGATAGGGAAATATATATCAAACACACTATTACTGATTTAGAAACTCCCAACAAACCCTCGTTGACATATTTCCCCGTGTTAGGAAACTGCTCCTGCGATTCTAATTTCTACAATTTTTCCCCTCTCTCATCTAATGTACCTCTCACTCAAAAATCCGAAATGACCTTTCAAGTAAATATACTGGCAACTATAGAAGAAATCATCTTTTGTCAGGAGCAACAAACAAGGAAGATGAAGGTGAGAAAATAACTAGGCATGAAGAAGTTACTAATTTTTCCTCACAAGTTTGGACGTTGTACTTTGATGGGTCTAAATCACAAGAAGTGTCGAGAGCATGATGTATTCTCATTGACCCAAAGGGGAAGAATAACTTCTTATCTGTAGATTATAATTTGAATGCACTAATAACACTGCTAGATATGAAGCTCTAGTTCAGGGACCGAAGAAATCCATAGACTTAAACATTAAGGAATTAAATTTTTTTGGATACTCTGGAATTATCATTAGGAAAGTGACGAATATTATCCATTGCAATTCACCTCACTTGAGAAATTACCAGTAAGAGCTACACCGGATAATAAGCAATTTTGAGGCCTTCAACATTACTGCGATTACCAGAACAAAAAATACTCTTGCTAATTCCTTAGCCACCACATCCTCGATATTATATTCTCTAGAATATTATGAAGCCTCTAGGTTCACAGTGGAACTGCTCTACAAATCGTCTATGCCTAACAACATTTATAACTAGAAAGTCTTTGAAGAGGATGAAAAAATTGTATATTTCCTGACTAACCCAGAGAATTTTAAGTATTTTTCCATTGATGAAGAAATATTCTAGGAATTACTCACATAATCAAATATCCATGAACACAAGAAGGGAATAGATCACTCTGATAATAAACCAAATTTTCACAAGATACCGAAAGGGGTGTCCAATTTGGAGAACCTTTTTGACCTAAGGGAAAGATTTAGAGGGTCAAAGAATGCAAAAATACAGAGCTCATGTCCTATATACGAGACTATAAACGTAGGAACCCTTGAAAAATATAAATATAGGTAAAATAGTGTCCAAAGAAGACATGAAAGATTATCTCAAACTTTTTAAAGAAGATCAATATGTCTTTGTGTGGTCCTACCAATAATTAAAAACTTATGCCACTTGCATTATCCATCACACAATCCCACTAAAATCTGGAGTAAAACCCTTCCAACAAAAACCTAGGAAAGTATCACCCATCTCTAGAACCTTTGATGGATCAAGAGCTGAAGAAATTGTTAGATGCCAATATTATCTTTAAGGTTAGACACTCTGCATGGGTAGCCAATTTGTTTCTTGTCAAGAAAAGGTCTGGGGAGATCCACCTATGTGTGGATTTCAAAAACCTTAACAAAGCATCAGAAAAAGATAACTACCCAGTCCCACCCATAGAACAACTCCTACAGACAGTATCCGGCTCTGAATTTTTTTCCCTCCTAGACGGTTTCTCGGGATATAACCATGTCTTGGTTTTAGGAGATGATCGATTAAAAAATACCTTCCAAACTAAGTGGGGAACCTTTTCTTATAAACACATGCCCTTGGGGTTGATTAATGCAGGAGAAACCTTCCCGAGGGCCATGGACGTAGATTTTCATGGATTGATTAACAAGTGTGTGGTAGTCTATTTAGATGACATAACAGTATACTCAAAAAACAAGGAAGATCACATTCAACATTTGACTCAGATTTTTGAAAGGTGTAGGAAATATGGAATATCTTTGAGCCCCAATAAAACCATCTTTGGTGTAGAGGAAGGAAAATTATTAGGTCACATCATATCTCAAGGAGGAATTAGCATCGACCCTGAGCGGATAAAAGAAATAGCTCAACTTCCTTTGCCTCACAATAAAAAGGACATGCAATCTTTTTTC
>ML807528.1:219924-257808 GCA_009831015.1 Picea engelmannii | reverse complement strand
CAATTTACTTATTGGGGCCCACATAACGTTTGGCGTTTCATCTCCTAGGGTTAGGTTTTTGGATGTCTAGAGTTTTTGGAATTCACGAGTAATGTTAAAAAGACCTCTAGAGCCTCATTGTAATCATTCCACTCAGACGAATGCGCATATCAACCACATCTCTTATTAGAGATAACTACCACTATTCGAGTAGGTTGTTCTCAGTTATGCAATTTTACAGTTTCAACCTATTTTCTTTATTCAATAGAAGCTATTGCTCACTGGATATCTATTGTTGTTCTCTGTATGTCTGTCATTGTATTCAATCTATTATTCATTTCATCCCGTTCATAAATCCAGATCAATTTGATACGTACTTCCACACAAGTCTAAGTATCTAGATGTGTGGAAGTCATCCAAAACCTTCTACCTTAGTAATTTACTTTAATTAAAGGAATTATTAAAGCAAAGTGCTTTTATTAATTAGAGTGAGTTTAATTTAATGAAATGATAAATTTATTAGCATTAATGAAATAAATAAATCTTATCCATTGATCTCATGTGAGGTGAGATCTAATCTCTATCATTGATCACTTTGGAGATTAGGGTTAGGGTTCAACTCAAGATTATAAAAGAAAGGCTAGAAGAAGGGGAGATACATGAAACAACAATACATCTATTGGAGTTAGTGACTCATAGAGAGAGCAAACAAATAATTTTTCTCAAGAAGATATCAACAAGGCTGAAGAATGAATTTCACCTAGAGATATGATTAGTCCAAAGAAGGAAGAAGCAACAATAGACAAATTTGGTAGAAAGGAAAGATCTGGGTAGCAGAGCAACAACAAGTACAACAACATATTGGGTCGTATAGAGTTAAAGAAACACAGTATAGATTGTACAAAAGACACATGCACATACATATGCACATGGATAGTATAGGGGGCACATACATATGCACTGTATAGGTTGTATAAGGAGCATAGAAATCATACAAGATGCAGTATGGGGGTTGTACAACAACGATAAAGTTGTTGGGTGTTGAGCGCTCAACACACCCTAAAAGTTTTGTGAAAATTTTATCTTTTGGGTATCGCTTTGTTGTTTTCTTTGTCTTTCTAAATTGAGTCAGTTGTGTAGGGATCATTAATTTTTCTGTTCCTATTCTTTATCATCGATCACATTCATATTGGTTTGGATTTGTTGAATATATTAACTTCTCTTCTAAAGTAGACTTAGCATTTTTAACTAAGTATACATAGCTAAAATTTTAAGCCATGCAACTATTATCGACATTGACGTGATATACACAGTAAAATCGACCACACGACAACGAAAAGTGCTGATTGTCGATCTATCATCGACATCGAGAGAATGGAAGAGTGGGTGTGTCGATCACTCATTATATCTTGGGAAGAAGTTCTCAAAAGCTCGTCAATACACCATCGACATAGAGAAATTACGAAAAGGAAAATGATAACATCGACACAACTAATGAACCTATGATCACTGATCGTCGATACATTCGAGGTCGATGATATCCGAAGAAAATATTAAACTACGGAAATTTTTTACTTTGACAAACCGCCGATCGCCGATCGATAATATGTTTTTGGCATCGGTGAATCTGAGGGATGAAATCGTGAAACAATGACCATAGAGATTCACTGATCATTGATCCTCAACATGTCGTCGAGATCAACAGGATAGGCTAATATTCTTAGGTCCTTGTCTAAAGAAAATCCCCGATTCCAAAGAAAGGTTTTAACATTTAAGACAAAATCAAACACCATGTGTCATGATCGCCCTTCCAGGACAACATTTCCATGTCAGCACTGTACGTCAGTTAGATTTTTCATCGGAGCTATTGCTAAAAAAGGTACTAACGAACGTTCTCTAAGAAAACGTCGATGTCGATCCAATTGTTTAAACCGATGGACTGATAGGACATCGAAGATATGATGGGACACCTTCAGAACAAAATAATATCATACTTTGTTATTTAATACGCCAATTAATGCTTTGATCAACACATGTTAATATCCCATGTGCCGACCAAATAATAGGAGTTTGAAACCACCGATGAACAACATAGTACCCCGCTCCTGTGCTGCCAACCTGCGATTGCATTTAATCCCGAGCATGATTCAGATCTTGGTGAAGGATTATGCATACTACATTTACGCCCTGAATTCAAGAACTGACGTGACAAGGTATGTATGCTCTATGTTTAAATTGTAAAGAAAATTCGAATGCAACATTCTGTACACAAGAATTTCATTTCCATAGCAGTCGAAGGAGTGAGAAAGCATTTCAATAACTCACATTCAATTTTTAGAATTCTAAACCAGGTTAATCTTGTGTGAAGAGGAGGTATGAATCATCTGTATCATTTCAAAAGTCACAATTGTCTATATTTCAATATAATTTCTGCAAGTCGACATCTCATTCTGTTCTTTGTGTAGGAAAAATGACTCCAAGTAAGACAATGACCAGGCACTCTCCGAGATCACCAAAACTGAAAGAAGAAGAGTTCGGTGAAGGATCTTCGCCCGACACTGCTAGACAACTTGATTTTTCGACTAAAGTGTAACCAGTTGTCTGAACATCTACCAAAAGGGAATTTTCCTAGCCTCCTACATTTGGCGACACAGAGGCAAGCATTGGATCAAAAGTGGTGCTCCCGCAGTGGGGAGATTTGTTTAAAAGAATCAACCAGGAATATAACCCCAAATTTATACCACACAGTGACCCGAATGTTAGAATGCTTTATGACTAAGTATTACCGAACATTCGACGATCCTGCATGCACATGGTAGCCTTTGGAACCCCAGTCTTTCCTTTCTTGAAACCCTGGGGTGGATCATCAACCACACAGATGCGGAAAAATGCATGGTTAATGATGAAAATGGTGGATGTGTTGGGGTTTTTCTCCCAATAGGGGTCCATAAATACTACAAACTCAGAGACTCAGAGGAAAGATCGAATACTAATTTTGTGGTAAAATTTTATGAGTTCCATGACACCAGTGGGTTGATGGCCTCATGGTGGAGAGAATATAAGAAGTTTACAAACATGATCAACGACTAGTATGATACGAACAATATTAGAGAGCCATATATTTATTTGATGGATTTGATCTGCCGATTATATGAGGAGAGGGATTGCGCTAAGTTTTCGGAAGCATGGATTCCCCTGGCATACACTATGGAAATATTCGGTAGTAGCTTCAACTGGGGAGAGATCATTTCAAAACAATTGAGCACCAACATATTGCAAGCCTAGACACCAAAGGATGGAGAAATGCCAACTTTTCACATGGCATCATACTTATTGGAAGTGATTTGTGCAAGGAATGTCTTCTCAGGCATGAATCTGAGCTGGCATGTTTCAAAGCTACCCATGCATGTCTATTTCAAAATTCTATGGGAGAAATATTATGCCCTCATATGCGATGAATTTATAGCTCGATTATATTTCTTTATTTTAAAGAAATAATGCCCAAGGCTTACAACAACAACCAATAAAAGGATTTCAAAAGTAGGCCACTGGTCCCTGGAAGAAACCACCACCTATATTAGAGTGTTTGGGGCCATTAGCGTGCCACATTTACTCCCCACTCATGTCCTAGATCGACTCATTGTCGGAAAAATATGTTATCAAACCATTCTGCAAGGCTATAATGCCACTCTGGTAAAGGAAAAAAAGAGAGCATTCATACCTTATGGATTTGATATAGGGATTTACATGGTAAATTATACTGCAAAAGAAAAACAAGAGGGTTTGAGCCAGTTGGAGTATAGATTCTCTAGATGATGATTTCAAAAAAATGAACCAAGGGGCCTAGTACCCCAGCATGTGTCACATGTATCTTCCTGCTGGCCATATGCCCATGATAAGTTTGAAGATGAGATATTTACAGAGGGTTCTCAGGACTGGGCGGAGGTGCTCCAAAGAAAGGCTAACCGCAATATGATGAGATTCAAAGCGATGAAATGGATGATTAGGTCGAAACAACAGAACAAACATCTCAAGAATCCCTTAGGTTTAGGGAAGAAAAGAGAGTAGTAGAAGCCACAGAGGCATAGAGGAGATGGATTTTGTTGCTAGAAGAATCCCAAAGAGTTATACAAAGGTTAGAAAATGACCCCCAACTTAACCCCTTGATAGAACCCTTAAGGGTCATCCTAGTCGACACAATCAATATTGGAGAAGAGATAAATGGCTCAGAGACAACTCCAGTAGAGGAGACCACTCATCCAGAAAAACCAAGCATTATGTCACAATAGGCAAGGTCTCTAGTTGCTGCTATAACGAAGCTGGGGGAAACAAGAACATCAAGTGGGATAGATGTTCCCAATGTCCTCATAGAGATAATTACCATATATGATGATGAGGAAAGATCATAGGTTTCACTCATAATCCCAGTACCTATCACGGAGGAGGGAGAACTAGGGGAGACATATGCTCCCACTCTCGAAGCTTTGACCTCAATTCCCCAAGAAGGCGACAATAAGGCCAAAAGAATTATGTACATTGAATTTATTGACTAGTTGGGAAGTCAGCTTAAGAAGGACAACTCAAAGAATGAGTTGGGATCTGGTGAACAGGAAGAAGAAACACAACGATCAGAAATCGCCATCTCAATAGATGATCCTCAAGTAAATGTTGATCCTTTTCCCCTCTCCCCATATAAAGAAAAGACTCCACCAGTCGACGAACCCCAATAGGAGACCGAGTCACCAGGACATACATAAGTCCCCCCTACTAAATAAATACAAGATTCGGTCTTTGAACATATAAATATGCCAAGAAGCCTAGGAAACATTGTGACCTGGGGAGATCAACAAATTCCTGAGCCAGTGGACGAGGTCGCCGATATACAAGCGATTGCTTATGATAGAAAGAGGAAAGTTGTGATGATAAGGACAACCAATAAAAGGAGGCTCATGCTTTATATCACACTCCTCATCACCACAAAAGAAACACTTCTCAACAAAGAAAATGCTAAGACAACTGAGCTGATCGAGGAAGGAATGGCTATAACTGATGCAAAGCTGGAAAAAGTGAAAAGGGATGAAAAGGAATTAGTAGCCTCAAAGAAGGAGCTAGATCATCTGTTCCATCTAGTGAATTATTATCAGTATTCGATGCAGGAAGTAGTATTCTTGAGGACTGAGTTCAGATAAACATATGCACAATTCACAAGTGAAAGAAATCTCTTCACCACATGCATAGCCAATTTTCAAGAATATACTCTCATGGGGATGGAAACTTGTAAAGACATGAAAATATGGTATGGAAAGTCACATCATGACTTAGAGTGGATTGACTATATCATTGCGGTACAGAAAGGGCGATACTCAGAAGAGAACATAGTCCAAGTACTGATGGATAGAAGCATCTCCTGAATCAGGAAGGAAACTGAATACTGGGTGAGAATGGTCCAGGAACCTCAATAGAAGATAAAAGAAATGTGGGGAGAGTACGAGAAAATTTGGGAGAAGATCAATTGGGAGATGGAAAACATTGACCTACCAGAGTTCGACGCACCAGAAAATTTCACCGATTTACATGACATAGTCAAACGACATGTAGAACATGACTCAGCATGGGAGGCAGAGAGCTCATAGATTTCAAGTATGACTCCAGGTCAATTAAATAAGTTCATGGAACACCCAATAAAATCCCTTGCAGTTCTACAACTCTAAAGTGTCAAGCTCATCAGGTATAGATAACGAGCAATGGAGATAAAGGAAGTCTTCTCCGCACCAATGGATCAACATAGGTTTCCCTATGCAAACACATGTGAAGATATTTTCTTCAAGTAGGCGAAGTATGAGAGAAATCATCCACTGCAGTAAAAAATCGTATGATCTCAAGTTAACGAGGAGATAAAGTATGCCACGTGTCATTTTTGTTTTACTTAACACAAATTTTAGCAGTTAATTTTTGCTTAGTGATTATTTATAAATAGGGAGATCGACCTCGTGCAAAGTTCGATGGTTTTGGGAAAGACCTTTTTTTGAGAATTGTAAAAGAATGATTTCTATGCGACTTTTAATTAAGAAGTTTTGTTTAGAACCAAAGATAATTTTTTCATCTAAAGCGTCAACTTGATTGGATCGAGGAGGGATTGTTTCCGTCTTTGAGTTTGATAGTGTTGCTGTATTGAGTAAGAGTTGATGTATTTATTGTTAAGTTATCTTTCAATACTATAATAGTTCTTTTGTTCTAGATGATGAAAATAAATCAATGTGTTGATATGTGATTGTAGTAGAGATAAGAGAGCTAATTTTCTTACACTCATATTTGTTATGTATTTGTTTTCCTTTCTACAATTGTTATCTTAGTCAATGATGAATGCCCGCAAGTAAAAAATATTATTGGCTAATCTTGGAATAGGGTTGATTATCATTTTCTACACTCTGAGGTATAAGGGTTACCCTAAGCTCAACATTCTTCAGTATTTAGTAATTTCCCTTTATCATCTAGCTTATGCCATCATCCTTATCTTACCTATATTATTTAAGAGTATAAAAATACAAAAAGAGAATCGCTTAACTTGAAGGAGAAACTTTTCATAGTAATATACACCTGTCAGTCACTCATAAATCCCATCAATAAATCAGATAGATCAAAGATCTGGAGAACCATTCCACTCATCAAATGCTTACGAGTCTAATTGGGCCTCTTAAGTTAAAGGATTTACTACTTTTGAGTTAA
Organism: Picea engelmannii; assembly: GCA_009831015.1. Classification (NCBI taxonomy): domain Eukaryota; kingdom Viridiplantae; phylum Streptophyta; class Pinopsida; order Pinales; family Pinaceae; genus Picea; species Picea engelmannii. The sequence continues at coordinate 251,103 of ML807528.1, read as the reverse complement.
ATCATTTCCGACCCCTCAATAGAATTGGCGCTAGAAGGAGGGCCTGAACAAATGAATGACTAACAATGTTTCTGATAATATATCCCGCATAGCCTGTAGATTCAAAACAACCCACATGCATGGCTAGTCATTCTAAAGACAAGCCACATACAAATAGTATTCCCAAAATGAGTAAATCACCTTAGCATGAGGAAGTAGAAGACATATTCCCTGAAATAAATTACGCTCTCCCCAATGAGGAGTTGAACTAGTTCAGAAGAATCACAAGATCTTACACCTGATAAATTGGAGCGTTACCTTTATCTCCTTTACTTCCTCTTAGAAAACAAGTAAGCATACCAGTTATTGACACCCATGACTAGGTTTTTGTTCACACGATAGAAGACCTGATATATTTTTCCTTCACTGAGATCGAAAAACCCCTTAATCCGATCCCCGAAACACCAACTGGTAACTACTTTGAACCTAACGATTTTGAATCTAATGAGGAAGGGTCTAACTCAGATCGCTCAAATTTTGAATTGGAATACATGGAGGATAATAACGAAAACAATCAAGAAAAGGGAAATCAACCTCAATATAATCAACCATGGTTGGCCATAGATGCTCTGGAAATCCCAGGACAAGTGCATAACCTACCTCGACACCTAGAAAAGTTACTCCCCAAATTTGACCTCGAAACCTCCGGATTTCCTGCAGACCATATTAACAAGTTAATATTAGCTATAAGATTGATGAATGTAGAACTTGCGGATGTAGTGTGTAGGATTTTTCCCTATACCTTTAAGAATTCATCCTCGACTTGGTGTTTTAACTTGCAAACTGGATCCATAACTAGCTGGATGAAGTTTCAAAAATATTTCTTAGACAAATTTGCAAAAGAAACCACAACAAGAGATTTAATGGATGAACTTTTTTCCGCCACCATGAGTCCAAAAGAGAATGTTAAATATTTCAACCAATAGTTTACCACTATCCTGAACAAATTTCAACCCGAAGATAAACCTACCCAGGAGTTGCATATTGAGGTATACACTAATGCTCTCCCTGCTTCCATCTCCATGTTCGTAAAAAGGGATGCCAAAAATACTGTAGCCGAAAATTTCGAGGAATATAAAATGATTGAATTCCAAATGAAAGGATGCAAATAAGGTCAGATCTCACTAACGAAGAAAGAAACCCAACCTCTACCCAAGAGAGGAATTTTTCTAACAAGACCCCCAGTAAAACAAACCGAACTAGGTCTTGATAAAGAAGGAGGAGATCTAGAAAACCTGTAGCAGATGATAAAAAAACTCTCCAACGAGATCGTAGATATGAAAATCGTGTTGGGGAGAAAAAAGAATCAAAGACCTTATAAACCCTTTTAAAAATAAATCCACCTTTCAAATCTATAGAGATTCCCCCATATAACCTAAATATTGACTTAGATATTGTAGCATCTGACTCTTTCTGCACGTACCACCAAGAGAATCATTCATAAAGGGTTTTCCCTCAATGGGTGCGAGCTATGAATTTAATGGCTAACCGATTCCTAGATGATCTCTCCCTAACCGAACAAACCAATGGCTCAGAAATAAACACCATTGATTAGGAAAGTCATGAGCCATTGGAAGAGACAACCATGCTATTATGGGATTCCAACCACCTGATACTTTTCAACGATGCCACTGAAGTGCAAGAACCTCCCGCTAAATTCCTACCTGTGCATACGCAAGGTAGAAGTCAATTGGTCCAAACTAATTGCACCACTACTCATTTATCTAAAGGGAATCAAGTGGCCGATCACCCAAAACCCCTATTTTCTTCTCAAAAGAATCCCACCAACATACACACAAAGGAAGCTCCTAAGCTAGACTATAATGTAGTGGAGGATTTGAAGAATATGAAGGCTAATGTGTCTATCATGGACATGTGTAGGATTCCCCAACAAAAGGATTTTTTGTTACAGGCCTTAAAATCAATAGAAGCCCCTATGAAAACCGCTGACCTAGGTGAGGTCCCATCCCCCATAGATTTAAATAATAAACCAAGTGCGAATGCTTGCTCTTTAGAAAAAAGATGAAGGCCTTTTGTTCCTCCTTTCCTTTTAATGTTTAACTTGTTTAACAGAAACCTACATAATTTCCTGGTAGATTCAAGGGCATCCTCCAATGTCATGCCATTGTCAATTTACAAGAAATTGAAGGCAACCCCACTCAAAAGTGATAAACACGTTATACAACAATATAGGACTTAGGTGAAGGTTATTGGAGAACTTAAATATGTCATGATCAGAATGGTTACACACCCAAAATTTGTTCAAGTAATTGACATAATCATAGTAGACATCCCAAAGGCCTATGGACTGTTACTTAGTCGATATTGGTTCGAGAAATTAAATGGATACTTTAGTATGGAATGAGATCACCTCTAGTTTCCATTAAAATGAGATACAAACATGATTATGATCGATAGGGAAATATATATCAAACACACTATTACTGATTTAGAAACTCCCAACAAACCCTCGTTGACATATTTCCCCGTGTTAGGAAACTGCTCCTGCGATTCTAATTTCTACAATTTTTCCCCTCTCTCATCTAATGTACCTCTCACTCAAAAATCCGAAATGACCTTTCAAGTAAATATACTGGCAACTATAGAAGAAATCATCTTTTGTCAGGAGCAACAAACAAGGAAGATGAAGGTGAGAAAATAACTAGGCATGAAGAAGTTACTAATTTTTCCTCACAAGTTTGGACGTTGTACTTTGATGGGTCTAAATCACAAGAAGTGTCGAGAGCATGATGTATTCTCATTGACCCAAAGGGGAAGAATAACTTCTTATCTGTAGATTATAATTTGAATGCACTAATAACACTGCTAGATATGAAGCTCTAGTTCAGGGACCGAAGAAATCCATAGACTTAAACATTAAGGAATTAAATTTTTTTGGATACTCTGGAATTATCATTAGGAAAGTGACGAATATTATCCATTGCAATTCACCTCACTTGAGAAATTACCAGTAAGAGCTACACCGGATAATAAGCAATTTTGAGGCCTTCAACATTACTGCGATTACCAGAACAAAAAATACTCTTGCTAATTCCTTAGCCACCACATCCTCGATATTATATTCTCTAGAATATTATGAAGCCTCTAGGTTCACAGTGGAACTGCTCTACAAATCGTCTATGCCTAACAACATTTATAACTAGAAAGTCTTTGAAGAGGATGAAAAAATTGTATATTTCCTGACTAACCCAGAGAATTTTAAGTATTTTTCCATTGATGAAGAAATATTCTAGGAATTACTCACATAATCAAATATCCATGAACACAAGAAGGGAATAGATCACTCTGATAATAAACCAAATTTTCACAAGATACCGAAAGGGGTGTCCAATTTGGAGAACCTTTTTGACCTAAGGGAAAGATTTAGAGGGTCAAAGAATGCAAAAATACAGAGCTCATGTCCTATATACGAGACTATAAACGTAGGAACCCTTGAAAAATATAAATATAGGTAAAATAGTGTCCAAAGAAGACATGAAAGATTATCTCAAACTTTTTAAAGAAGATCAATATGTCTTTGTGTGGTCCTACCAATAATTAAAAACTTATGCCACTTGCATTATCCATCACACAATCCCACTAAAATCTGGAGTAAAACCCTTCCAACAAAAACCTAGGAAAGTATCACCCATCTCTAGAACCTTTGATGGATCAAGAGCTGAAGAAATTGTTAGATGCCAATATTATCTTTAAGGTTAGACACTCTGCATGGGTAGCCAATTTGTTTCTTGTCAAGAAAAGGTCTGGGGAGATCCACCTATGTGTGGATTTCAAAAACCTTAACAAAGCATCAGAAAAAGATAACTACCCAGTCCCACCCATAGAACAACTCCTACAGACAGTATCCGGCTCTGAATTTTTTTCCCTCCTAGACGGTTTCTCGGGATATAACCATGTCTTGGTTTTAGGAGATGATCGATTAAAAAATACCTTCCAAACTAAGTGGGGAACCTTTTCTTATAAACACATGCCCTTGGGGTTGATTAATGCAGGAGAAACCTTCCCGAGGGCCATGGACGTAGATTTTCATGGATTGATTAACAAGTGTGTGGTAGTCTATTTAGATGACATAACAGTATACTCAAAAAACAAGGAAGATCACATTCAACATTTGACTCAGATTTTTGAAAGGTGTAGGAAATATGGAATATCTTTGAGCCCCAATAAAACCATCTTTGGTGTAGAGGAAGGAAAATTATTAGGTCACATCATATCTCAAGGAGGAATTAGCATCGACCCTGAGCGGATAAAAGAAATAGCTCAACTTCCTTTGCCTCACAATAAAAAGGACATGCAATCTTTTTTCAGAAAGATCAATTTTGTGAGAAAGTTTACTCTTGAATTCACTGTAACTATTAAACCTTTACAAAAAATGATTTGCAAAGATGTAGAGTTTAAATGGGATGAATAAAGGAGAGGAGATTTTAATAACATCAAGACTGCAATATCCCAAGCACCAGTGCTGCAAAGCCCTGACTTTAATAAGGATTTTTTTCTTTATACCTTTGCTTCTGACCAATCCTTAGCTACATTACTTACCCAAAAGGGTGATGAAAACAATGAGGCACCAATATCCTTTATGAGCACCAACCTTCAAGGATCTGAACTAAACTACCCTGCTATAGACAAACATGATTACACAGTATATAAATCAGTCAAGCATTTAGGATCATATATCATGAAGAATCACACCAAAGTCATAGTCCCTCACCCCGCAGTCAGATATTTATTCACCCAATAGGAAATGGGAGAAAGGAGGGGAAATTGGATGGAAGTCATTCAAGAATTTGATCTAGATATAAAACTTGCAAAAATAGTCAAAGGACAAGGATTGTGTAAACTAGCTGCTGAGGCCCAAGATCTAATTAATGAAAAAGATCCCAGTTGGGAAAATGAGCTATCATTATGGTGCGACGAATCCTTATACGTACCTCCTGGGTGAGAATCCTAGTATGGAAACTTGTTTTATATCCTGCATCATGGTTCTTTTCCCAAAAATCTAAACCCTCGAGAAAGGAGAGACCTCAGGTTAAAATCCGCTCAATATCACCTCATAAATTCTGTGCTTTTCCACATAAACTATGATGGAGTACTAATTAGATGTCTTGAATAGGACGATGCAGAAAAGGTGCTGAGAGAACTCCACAAGAACCCACTAGGTGGGTATTTTGCAAGAGAAACCATGGTTATTATTGACCCACTTGTTCAGGAATGCTCACGCATATTCCAGGAAATGTAAAACTTATCAAGTGAGCGCCGGTAGGGAAAATAGAGTAGCCATTCCACTCCAGCAGGTGACTATATCTAGACCATTCGATCAATGGGGAATATATGTCATAGGAGAAATTACTCCCAATTCTTCGAAACAACATAAATATATCTTGACTACTACAGACTATTTTACAAGATGGATGAAGGCTATCCCTCTCACTTACATTAATGAAAAGGTAGTAATACAATTTCTAGAACAACAACTGATAACGAGGTTTGGACTGCCCTCCGTCCTCATTTTTGACAATGCTGCCTACTTTTCTTCCATACACTTGATGAAATTATCTCTTGACAAGGGGATCATAATAAGATACTCTACAAACTATTATCAGCAAGGGAATGGGGTAGAAGAGTCAACCAAAACAAACCTGGTAAGAATTTAAAAAAAGGATATTTTTTTAAAATCAGAGGAATTGGCATAATTCACTTCATAATGCCCTATGGGATGATAGAGTAACACCTAAAGAAGCCATAGGAAACTCTCTGTACTTTCTGGTATATGGGTAAGAATCCATTCTTCCAAACGTATTGTATCTTCCATCTTTACATCTCGCCCAGGCATCAAGAGGTTAGCCCTCATCTTCTCTACAACAAAGAATTGATACCCTTCTCATGATAGATGAAGAAAGAGAAAAAGATAAATATAAGTTCACTACTTATAAACAGACAGTTAAAAGATGGTTTGACAAACATAAGGCCAAATAATTTTTTTTTGAAGTAGGGGACCTAGTTTTTAAATGGGATAAAGCAAAAGAGTCTAAAGGAAAACACTCAAAATTTCAAAATCTTTGGCTCAAACCTTTTCAGGTATCTGGGAAAATTGGGGAAGGAAAATATTGGTTATAAAATATGAGGGGGGGACCTGAAACCCTCCCGGTGAATGGCCATGACTTAAAATAATACTTCTCTTAAAAAAAAAGTGTATTTTTATGTTTTGTTTAAGTTTCTCTTATCATATATTTCAATCAGGATAAGTGTGTAGGTTTAGGGTAGGCCGATTGCAAACTCCTGTTTTTTTGTTGTTGTTGTTGTTGTTATATTCTTGTAATTATGTTGTGTTCTGTAAATTAGTGGTTGAATTTAATAAATATGGTGAAGTAGACTCTGCTCCTATCCTACACTTACATGCTACATAAGAGATGTTGGGCAAATACAAATTTTCAAAGGAGATGTATATCTTGTCTTTGCAAGCATACTACCTTGGTAAGTGATGAAATATTCACCTGGTGGCCTGGTAAATCCCAAAGGTAAATATGGCTAGTCGAAAGGATCACATGTACCTCTAGATAGAGCTAGGAAGGGCTCCACCTTAATGGTTCCGCCTTGCAAATAACATACGTCCTCCTCTCAGACTCACTCGTGGAATTTCTTCCAAAAGAAAATGATCTATATTAAAAGGAGTACAAAGTTTGAGAGGGTATGCAAATAATTTTTTTAGGGCTATGGACGCTCACTTCCAGCGGAGCAAGGTCTGTGATGTCGGGGTGACTCCGTCGAGGCTATGGGAACTCACTGGCAGCGGAGCAACACCATAGTGAGGGAATACTAATAACTAAAATTGGCCTCAAGCCAGTGGATGCCTTACCTGAATCCTGTCAAAGAAGGGCTTGGATGATGGTCAAGAAGAACACAGGTGGAAAAGGGGATGAACTCCATAGGTGGATCCAGATTCACAAACCCGGGAAGTTGTGTACGCATTGATAGGAAATACTCTGTTGAATGCAAAGCCAGATATTTTCTCAACCAAATTCTACACAAGCTAAGAACGAAGGAAGGAGTAGAGATTCTATTTTCGCCCAGAGAATTTCCATTTGTTGAGTGCTCAACACACCCTAAACGTTTTGTGAAAATTTTCTTTTTTGGGTACCACATTGTTTTTTTTTTCTCTCTTTCTGAATTGAGACAGTTGTGTAGGGATAATTAAGTTATCTGTTCCTATGTTTTATCATCTATCACATTCGGTTTGGTTTGGATTTGTTGAATAAATTAACTTCTCTTCTAAATTACACTTGTCATTTTTAACTAAGTATACACAACTAAAACTTTGAGCCATGCACCTATTATCGACATCGGCGTGATCTGTGTAGTAAAATTGACCACATGACAATGACAAGCATCGACCGTCGATGTATCATCAACATCAGGAGAATGGAAGAGTGGGTGCACCGATCATTGATTATATCTTGCAAAGAAGTTGTGAAAATCTCATCGATACACCATCAACATCAGGGAAGTACGAAAATAAAAATGCTAACATTGACACACCTAACGAAACTTTGATCAACGATCATTGATACATTCAGGATCGGTGATATCCGAAGAAAACCTTAAACTACAATTTTTTTTACTTCGACACACTCTCGATCGCCGATCAGTAATACGTCTTCGTCATAAACGAAATCTGAGGGATGAAATCATGAAACAATGACCATAGAGACTCATCAATCATCGATCCTCAACATTTCGTCAACATCGTCAGGATAGGTTGAGGTTCCCAGGGCCTTTTCAAAAGAAAATACCTGATTCTGAAGAATTTTTTTAACGGAGGAGCCAAAATCAAACACCAAGTGTCATGATCGACCTTCCAGGTCAACATTTCCACATCAACACTGTACGATAGTCTGGGTCAGCATTGGATATTTCTCTAAAAAAGGTATTAAGGAATGTTTTCTAATAAAAACACCGACGTTGATCCACTTGTTTAAACCGGAGGACTGATAGGACATCGATGGTATGATGGGAAAAATTCAGTGAAAAATAAAATCAGATTTTGTTATTAATAGGCCAATGAATGCTTTGATCAAAACATGTTACTATCCCACACTCCAACAAAAAAATAGGTGTTTAAAACTGTCGATGAAATACGTAGTACCCCTCTTCTGCGCCACCATTTTGCGATTGAATTTAATCCTGAGAATGATTCATATCTTGGTGATGGATTGTGCAGACCACATTTATGCCCTAAATTCAAGAACTGACGCGACAAGGTAAGTATGATCTATGTTTAAATTGTAAAGAAAAAATCGAATGCAACATTTGTACACAAGTCTTTTATTCTCGGAGCAGTCGAAGGAGCGAGAAAACGTTTCAAGAGCTCAAAGTTGATTTTCAGAATTCTAAACTAGGTTAAGCTTGTGTGAAGAGGAGATATGAATTGTATGTATCATTTCGATAGTCACAATTGTCTATATTTCAATATCATTTCTACAAGTCGGTATCTCATTCTGTTCTTTGTGTAGGAAAAATGCCTCCAAGGAATCCAACAACCAGGTGCTCGCCGAGAGCACCAGAACTGAGAAAAAAAGAGGTCAGTGAAGGATATTCACTCGACACTATTGGACATTTTGATTTTTCCACTAAAGTGGAACCAGTCGTTTGTACATCTACCAGAAGGGCGTTTTCCCAGCTTCCTGCATTCGGTGACACAAAGGCAAGCAATGGATTTAAAGTGGTGCTCCCACAGTGGGTATATTTTTTTAATAGAACTAGTGGGGAAGATTACCTGGAGTTTATACCACACAATGTTCTAGATGTTAGAATGCTTGATGACCAAGTATTCCTGAACATTCGACGATCCTACCTGCACATGGTATCCTACCGAACCTGAGTCTTTCCTTGCATTGAAACTCTAGGGTGGATAATCATATAGGGTTTTACATGGTAAAAGATACTACACAAGCAAAACAAGAGGGTTTGAGCCAGTTGGAGTATAGATTCCCTAGAGGTCAATTTCGCAAACATGACCCAAGGGGCCTAGTACATCAACATGTGTCAGAGGTATCTTCATGCTAGCCATATTACCATGATAATTTTGAAGATGATATATTTACAAAGGGTTCTTACGATAGGGAGGATGTGCTCCAGAGAAAGGATAACCCCAATATGACGAGATTCAAAGTGATGAAAATGTATGAGCAGGTCGAAATGATAGAATAAAAAACTCAAGAATCCCTCAGGGTTAGGGAAGAAAACAGAGTAGTAGAAGCCACAAAGGCACAGAGGAGAGGGATGTTGTTTCTAGAAGAAGCCCAAAGAGTTATACAAAGGTTAGAAAATGACCCCCAACTTAACTCTTTGATAGAAACCTTAAGGGTAATCCTGATCGACACAATCAATCTCATAGAAGAGCTAAATGGGTCAGAGACAACTCCACTAGAGGAGACCGCTCATCCAAAAAACCCAAGAATTATGTGACAACAGGAAAGGTCGCCAGTTGCTGCTACAACGCAACTAGGGGAAAAAATAACATCAAGTGGGACAGATGTGCCCAATTCCCTCATAGACCTAATTACCATATATGACAATGAGGAAATCTCAGAGGTTTCACTCATAACCCTAGTACATATCACAGAGGAGGGAGAACTAAGGGAAACATCTTCTCCAACTCCCGAAGCTTTAACCTCAATTACCCAAGAAGGTGGCAATAAGGCTGGAAGCATTTTTGACATTGAATTTCTCGACCAATCGAGAATTTATCCTAAGAAGGACAACTCCAAGGATGAGTTGGTCTCTGGTGAATAGGAAGAAGAAACACAATGATCAAAAATTTCCATATCAATATCCAATCCTCAAGTAAATGTTGATCCTTTTCCCCTCTCCCCATCTAATGATGAGACTCCACCAGCCGACGAACCCCAGTAGGAGGCCAAGTCACCAGGACATAAACAAGTTCCCCCTGCTAAAGAACTACAAGAGTCGATCATAGAACATATATATACGACATGAAGCCTAGGAAACACTCTGACTTGGGGAGATCAATATATTCTTGAGCCAGTGGACGAGGTCGCCGATATACAAGCGATCGCGTATGATAGAAATAGGAAAGTTGTGATGAGAAGGACAACCAAGAAAAGGAGGCTCATGCTTGATAGCACACTCCTCATCACCATAGAAGAAACCCTTCTCCACATTGAAAATGCTAAGACAACTGAGTTGATGGAGGAAGAAATGGCTATAACTGATGCAATGATGGATAGAGAGAAAAGGGATGAAAAGGAATTAGTAGCCGAGAAGAAGGAGCTGGATCATCTACGCCATCTAGTGAAGTATTATCGGGATTTGACGCAGGCAATAGTATTCCCGAGGAGTGAGTTCAGAGAAACATATGCGTAATTCACAAGCGAAAGAAATATCTTCACCACATGCATAGCCAATTTTCAAGAATATACTCTCATGGGGCTGACAACTTTTAAATATGTGCAGGTATGGTATGAAAAGGAACATCAGCCCTTAGATCAGTTTGACTATATCAGTGCGGTATAGAAAGACCGAGACTTGGAAGAACACATCATCTGAGTACTAATGGATAGTAACATCTCCCGAATCAGGGAGACAACTAAATACTAATTGAGCATGGTCCAGGAACCTCAGCAAAATATACAGGAAATGTGGGGAGAGCGTGAGAAAAGTTGGGAGAAGATAAATCGGGAGATGGAAAACATTTTCCTACTAGAGTTCGACCCACCATAAAATTTCACCGATTTACATGACATAGTCAAACGACATGTAGAGCAGGACTCGAAATGGGAGGCATAGATCTCATAGATTTCAAGTATGACTCTAGGTCAAGTAAAGAAGTTCATGGAACACCCAATCAAATCCCTCACAGTTCTACAATCCTTAAGTGTCAAGCTCATCTGGTATAGATAACGAGTAGTGGAGATAAAGGAAGTATTTTCCATACCAATGGATCAACAAAGGTTTCCCTGTGCAAACACATGCGAATTTTTTTTCTTCAAGTGGGCGGAGTTTGAGAGAAATCATCCATTGTAGTAAAAAATTGTATGATCTCAAGAGAACGAGAAGATAAAGTTTTCCATGTGTAATTTTTGTTTTACTTAACACAACTTTTAGCAGTTATTTTTATCTTAGTGATTGTTTATAACTAAGGAGATTGACCTCGTGCAAATGTTGATACTTTTGGGAAATACTTTTTTTTTGAGAATTGTAAAAGAATTATTTCTGTGCGACTTTTAATTAAGAAGTCCTATTTATAGCCAAAGACAATTTTTTCATCTAAAGCGTCAACTTGATTGGATCGAGGAGGGATTGGTTCCGTCTTCGAGTTTGATAGTGCTACTGTATTGAGTAAGAGTTGTTGTATTTATTGTTAATTTATGTTTCAATACTATAAAAGTTCTTTTGTTCTAGATGATGAAAATAAATTGATGTGTTGATATGTGATTGATAGTAGAGATAAGAGAACTAATTTTCTTACACTCATATTTGTTACATATTTGTTTTCCTTTCTAAAATTGTTATCTCAGTCAATGATGAATGTCCCAAAGTAAAAAGTATTATTGCTAAGCTTGGAATAGGTCTGATCATCATTGTCTGCACGTTGAGGTATAAGGGTTATCCTAAGCTCAAAATTATTCAGTATTTAGTAATTTCCCTTTATCAACTGGATTATGCCATCATCCTTATCTTACCTAGATTATTTAACAGTATAAAAATACAAAAAGAGAATCGCTTAACCTGAAGGAGAAAATTTTCATTGAAAGATGCACCTGTCAGTCACCTGTAAATCCCATCTATAAATTGGTCGGATCAAATATCTAGAGAACTATTCCACTCATCAAAGACTTACAAGTCTAATTGGGCCTCTTAAGCGAGTTTGGCTCTTACTGTTGAGTTAAAGTATTTCCGACCCCTCAACACTAGGTTGCAAGAGTTTTGCTATAGGTTTCTGTTTCTATTCTTAGTGGGCTATTTTCTTAGCTTGGGAGCCCATTGTAAGCTTTGAAGTTATTTGAATGAAGAGATGATTTAAACGAGAAACTCTGGTTTTTTTGTTTGTAATTATTTTCATGTTTTCTTCTGTTGTTTTATTTATTTCTATCGAGTATATTTTATTCTTTGTGTTGTAATTAACTTTCCAACAAGGAAAAATACAAGGGAGTAAAGTATCTAGGTGTTGGGAATAATGATATTTTACCAATATTATCAGATCTACATGACCTATGGTCACCCCTAATATTTATTTGATGCTATAAATATATACTTCTACCCTAACAACTGTACTCCATGAATTTTGTAGGGTGAACACTCATACCGCAAAAAACATCACAATTTATATGCATTGGTGGAGTAGTTTGAGAGGAGAACCATTTGATTAGAGGAGGATAATTCTTGAGTATTTGGAGTAGGGGGTTGAAGAGGATATGACATAGGTTATAAAATGGTAGGAATGGTGGCTGCACATACCGCAGTAGAGGCTATAATTGGAATGAAGTGCGACACATCTGTCAATATTATCCACAGTCAAGGAGGGTGTAATGTGACCATTACAAGGATATGGGCCATGCAATTGAATACTATCTCAACCTACTAACCAAGTGGGAGACTAACATGAGAGAGTGAAAGGTGAATTTAGTAAATTTTGAACCGTATTACATTGTAGGAGCTAGGGATCTTATGATTAATGTGGTGACTAGAGGAGGGGTTTTCATAGGAGTTAATGATTCCTGACAAGAGATTCCCCATATAAGGAAGGATTCTTTTGCAAACCTGGATTCAATGATGGAAAAATAATAATTATTATAAGTATGCATTGGAGGCCTTAAAATAATAATTTTTTACGGGTAGGCCATGATGCAAGCAACAACTCAATGATTTGGTATTCTCTTGACATTCTGTGGCTAAGAAAAATGATACATGGATCGTAGAAAGTAGTTAAGAGAGAAAATGCCTCAATGGGTCTACTTCGCATGTTCTTCCAAATATTCATTAGAATAATGGATGATGAAATCTTGATAACTAGGTTGCGATCTACCTTCAACAAGCTAATTAAGGGAGGGGAGGAAGAGCCCATCTATGCCGCCTTTCTCGAGAGAAAATTTCAATGGATTGGTCCAAAAAAGAATCCTCAAACTGGTCATGAATTCAAAATCGATTCTCATATCCATGGGTATGAGGTGTGGGATGGCATGATGGATCTGGGATATGATGTGAACATCCTTCTGAATAAATTGTGAGAAATGAGGGGAAGACCACAACTACTATATTCATTCATTTAGTTGTGATTGGAAAATTAGTACAAAATATACCCTATTGGCCACTTGGAAGATGTTGAGGTCAACCTTGAGACCATAAAAGCAATTTTATATTTCAAAGACACCCAAATTATCAATGAGAAATATACCTACCTTTCCTTATTATGATTTGAAGGGGAAAATGACAATGAGACAATAATCAATTTGAAGATGGGGGAAATGTCGTTTGAAGTCAATGGAACTATAGTGATATAGACCATTGATCCTATCATGGGGGAGTGGTACACATAACTACTATTTGACATCATGGATATTAAAATTGTATACCAATTATATAACTTGATGATAGGCATGAGGGATGATTATGTCAATCCCACTGTCGATGGAGTGGTCAATTGCAAGAGCATTTGTTCCTACAACTCGTACAACTGACAAGTGTTCCAAGACTGGAAAGAACACAAACAAATATGTCATATCGCCATTGCACCATGATTAGGTCTATGCACTATATTGGAATAGAGCTACAAGAGCCTCCCACATTCGAAGGAAGAGGGCATGTTGAAGAGTTTATGGATGATCTAATCCTTCTGGTCCCAGAAGAGAAATTGGTTATGGCCTTGGACATGATGTTGAGGTCCACACTATATAAGTGGTGGGATATGCATACAAATGATCTATATAGTTAGGAATAAGTATAACTAACCTTTTTGCATTGTTTTTTTTGCATTGCTCAAATACCAAATGATTGACATTCTAGGGGTGGTATAAGATATAATAAAATTCCATAAAGTATATTGGGGAAATATATATATAATATTGCATGAAAACATATGTGTCCAGAAATGGACAAGAGAAGGTTTTCCATAGCACATTTGGGTCCATAAATTTATTCATACCTTGGGCCCCATCCCCAAGGTTTGGTACCTACACAAGTGGGTAAGTAGATAGACCCACAGGTGAAATATTCTCAGGGAGGTTTTTTTCTCAACATTATTGTACCTGGGTAAGGAAATCAATATCACTTCTAATTTGAAGTCTATAAAGTATTTTTTGTTTGATACTAAAATGAAAAAACTGCCAGGGTATATATGTAAAGTGAAACAACACAAGCAATTGTAGAAAGTACTAGTCCATGAATGGGTAATTGAGCATTGGAATTTTAAGTGTTGTCTTAAAGTAAAATAAGATCCATAAGGAAAATATGATCTGGATAATTTGTGGCACCTTTCCTTCTATGAATTTGAAGGAGAAATAATAGTGAAGGGGACAATGGAGGATCCTGTAGGGAAAATATACTAGGAACCTTTATAGATAAAACAATTGAACATTGGAACAAAGGATCAACCTTAGTTGGAATCCATTAGAGACTACTAGGATGATTTGATGGTGACCAAGGTTGTATACTTTCTCAATGGATATGAATACCTATTCCCATAAATTTTAATTGAAATGAAAGGGATAAAGCATAAACTTGGTGAGATGAGAATAGAGCTTAAGATAGATACCAATCCCATTAAGAAAAATGAATTGCATGTTGATCTTGATATTGAAAGAGAAGGTGAAAGAGGATATTGATGCAATTTTTGCAACTAGATTTATATTCCCGGTAGATGAGTTGGACTAGATCAGTTCAATAATGATCCAAGACAAGAAGGAGAAAAGAGGCATAAGAGTTTGAGAAAATTTTCAGGGACACATCTTGTGTTCATGATCCCTTCTTGATCCCCATAAATAATGAAGTGATGGATTAGGTAGTAGGAAAAAGGAATATCCATTCATTGATGGATTCTTCATATACCATTATGCAGTTAAGTATTTGGTGAACAAGCTAGTCCTAGAAGGTTGTATTTGCACATGGCTACTATTGTCTTAGGAATTTGAATTTGAAGTGGGGTTGAATTTTAGGAGGAATAATGTTGGGATGAATCATTTATATAGAGTGGAAACAAGAGAGTCCAAAGGGTCACTTGATGATCAATTGTCAGAATTTGTTTTGTTCAAGATATATGCAATTAGAACTACTTGGAAGACATCGTCGTCTTCCTCATCACATGATTTTCATATTAGGCCATAAAAAATAAGTATATGGTTGTCAAGGTTGTGTATTATCAATTGACTACATGTTATTTATAATATTTTGATGTACATGGGATAATTAGGTTGTGTGTGGTGGACCATGAACATACATGAATTATGTGGGAGAGACATACTGGGGTGGTAGGTGTTGGAATAAAATGAGTAAGAATTCAACTTTGCAGGTTCATCACACCTATGAATATTTTTGGGACAATAAATTGAATTTATATAGTCAATTTAGTGAGTCAATTTAGCATTCAATTGAGTGGTCAATTTGATATTAAACTAGGTGGCCAGGTTGACTAGAATAGTCAACTATCAAATAGGTTGAGGCAGATTTCAAGGAATATGTTGGGCATCTTAGCCATATATTCCTCACTTCAAGGGAGTGGTTACATACTAGTGACATATATTTAGGGTCTACGAGTCTATCCAAATAATTGTATGTGTGTGTGAAGCACTGTGTTTTCTCTTTATATGTTGAGCTACGTTCACTTGTTTTTAAGTGTTGTAACTATGTCTCTAAACACCATCTCTTCTTGAACCCATTAGTTATGTAATACACCTAATTACCTAGTTATCCAACATGGTATCAAAGCTATTTATTTCAATACATATCATGTCTTATACAAGTCATTTTAGAGGGTGTCATTTAGATGCACCCTTATTGAGTTGAATCTATTTGGTGATTGGATCAAGGTTTCAACTTGCAGAATATATATTATGAATTAGATATGTACTTGAACATCACTTGTTTTTGGGTAGATCCCATGATATTGAATGGCCACAATTATGGAATATGGGCACAAGATATGGAGACTTTGTTAAATAGTAAATCACTTTGGAAGTTTACCAATATTGTGATATCTGAAGGATGACCAACAAAAAATTGTCATTGACGAGAAGACGAATTAGGTTATAGGTGTCATCAAAACCTACTATTCAAGGGAGATTGAATTTAATAAAAGCAATATTGAATGTCCTCATTAGGTATGGAGGAAGCTAAAGATTGTATTTGATAATACCAATAAAATTTAGGCTATGAAGATTGAGAAAGAATTGATCTCTTTCGATCCTCTCTCTTATGAGAGTATTGAATATTATTTATCTTATGTCAAGGAGATTCAATTGAAATTAGGTGAATGTGGAAAATATTTCTTGAATAAATATGGTCATCTCATAGAATTAATCCTCTTGAACTTGAAGACACTCTATGGTGTATTATTTTCAACATTTCATGCTAGTTAGGCTTGTAGAAAAGAAGACAATGAGTATTATACCTTTGATTCTTTCTATGATTTGCTAATGAAGGAATAGGAGAAATTTATTGATGAAGGGAAATTAGAGGTTGAGAAATAGGATCATTTATTGTAGGGAAAAAGTAAAATAACTATTATTGGGAAAATTAATTTCTTATGAAAACAATCAAATTCCAATCCAGGGTGCGTCTGTTTATTTTTAAAGTTACGATGAAAAGTATATGCAGGCTAAGATTTCCATTCTAACATTGGTCATCTAAAATTCTTTGTAGTGATGTAAATCAAACCACTGTTACATAAATGAAATAAACCACACTTGCTGAAATGGAAAGCACGCTTGCATAAATGAAATAAACCACACTTGCTGAAATGGAAAGCACACTCACATGAAAGTAATTCACTCAAGAAGTGGTGGGCTACTCAATTCCATGCTTTCAACCACTTGCATGGATTGGTATGGTGGATCACGTCATTCCCTTGCTTCACCACCTGCGGGGATGGACAAAAGCACACAACAGACAAGGAGATCAAATTCTACATCACCCTTGCGGAATTGAAATCTAATCTAATTGACAGAAAGTATATTTAATCTACCCGAGAGAAGGTAAATTGTTGAAAGGAAAGGTTCACACACTTGCATAAATAAATTGAACTAAAAGATGAAGCGTTGCCACTAATCTACACCATAAATGAATTAATTTAAATACGGTAATTAAACACACTATGAAAAATAATAGAGCTACCTACGTTAGACAACACTCTCGATAGTTATATCTAATTAAATAAATTATAGCATTAAAATAAATCCACACTCACACATGGAAATAAATTAAATAAACTAGTTAACAACGTGAATAAAATTAATCATAATAACAATGAGAAAGAAAAAAGAATAAATTGCAAAAAGAATAAATCAAAAATAACTAAATTACATGGTACGTAAATTATGAAATGACAAGAAAGAAATTAATAATGAATTACTCCATCATTATTTGGACAATGCTATAAGATTCCTCCCTCCAAAATGAAGGAGACACTCTCTTTTATACATGAGTTTGTCTAAAATTAAAATAACAAACAATAAATGCAGATCCACAATTTTCTAATAAATAAAAACTAAAAACCAACTTATAAATGATTACAAGATCTTTGATAATAATCCAAAACTAATCAATCCAATCTCATTAATGGTTCCAATATTCTCTCCTCATCTTAAGATGGTTGTTGTTGACCAAAATCCATGGTATATTTTGGTGGTTGAAGATAGATTTTTCATGGATTTTCGAAATTGTCTCATGGATTAGCAACAACTATGAGTAGCAACGAGCAGTGACAAATAACAAAATGATGATTTCTCAAAAAGAACGATTTGGGTTTTTGAGATCTTTTGAGGATAAAATTATATTGACTTAGTAATCCCTCATATGAAAAATCTCAAGGATCCACTTTGTCTATCTTTATTTATAGGAGTAACAACAATGATGACGTAGGAGTAGCAACAAACTGGAGTAACAAAAACCAAGAGTTGTAGCAAGGGAGTTGCACACTGTTCAAAGTTGCAGCATGCGAGTTGCAACACTATTCATAGTCGTAGCACGAGAGTTGTGACACTTTTCAGAGTTGCAGCAACAATGCTCGGAGTTGCAACAAAGCTCAGAGTTGCAACAATGTTCTAGAGTTGCAACACGCGAGTTGCGACACTATTCAGAGTTGCAGTAGTAGTGCTCAGAGTTGCAGCACGAGAGTTACAACACTGTTCATAGTTGTAGCAACAGTGCTCAGAGATGCAACATGGGAGTTGGGTCACTATTTCAATTTGTAGCAAGAGTACTCAGAGTTGCAACAATGTTCCAAAGTTGCAGCAATAGTGCTCGAAGTTGCAACATGGGAGTTGTGACACTATTCAGAGTTGCAAAAAGAGTACTCGAAGTTGCAACAATGTTCCAAAGTTGCAACAATAGTGCTCGGAATTGCAAAATTTTCTATAAGGAGTTGCAACAATTGCATGGGAGTTGCAACAATAACGAGGAAACTACAACAACTGAGTTGCAACAGAGGGAACCAAAATGCTTCGATAGCACATCCTGCAAAACAACTCGTCTAACACATCGTCTTTGCAGATTAAATCCAAGATAAATGAAAATATTATATTTCTCTAATGTTTAACCATAATTCATGTCAAATACTAAAGAAATGCAAATGAAAAATACCTTGGATCTAAGTCCCTCATATAAGTATGAAAATGGATTAATAAGCATTATCACAAGTTATGGGTGACCAATAAGGGATAAAAAGTAGGCGAAAGAAGACATAAAATGATGAAAATTACAAGGTCCAACATTTCCCCCACACTGAACATGTTGCATGTCCTCATGTAACCCACAACCAAGCTGTAAGGAAATCCATTTTTCGATGCACCTTGCCATTTATCTTGAAAGTTTTTCTTTTCATCTTTCCACTGTCATAAAATTTCTTACATGATGCCCAAATAATAACACATGAATAATTCTAATGAAATCTACCATTTGTTCTTGATCATTTTCCTCACACTTGCAACAGGTTCTTTTGGGGAAGCTTTTGAATTCACTGTTGGTTCTTGTGTAACAACATGAATTTTTCTTTTTTTGAGATCCAACACTGATTCTTGTGTGATAGTGTTGGTGTTATTTCCTTCCATTTCTAATGTTGGTTCTTGTCTGACAACACTTATATTGTCTTGGTAATTTACTGTTTCTGCTACGGTATGTGTGCATTCTTCAAAAGAATCCTTCAAGTGATTCTTATCAATTCCAATGGAGTTGTAGTAGATTCAAAGAAATTGAAATTTCATGAAAATGACAATCTAAATTGAGGAGATCTTTGGTGAATGTGTTTATCACCTTATAATGCCTCTATTTTCTAAAAATTTCACCAAGCTAGTTCACGAAACCCAAGATATAAGAAAATAGGATTCTACAGGAGTAACAACAAACTATTGCAGGAGTAACAACAAACTTAATAAACCATTTTCTCCCAAAATACAAATTGGGTTTTTTCTGAAATTTGGTGAGCATGGTTTTACCATTTAATTTATTCTCCATACCAAAAATCAACAATACCCACACCACTGATTTCGAAAAAAGGAAAATTGGTTCTAGGTGACGGTTTTTAATTTCTTGAAAAAAGTTCACAGAAATTACCTGAAATTTTTCGTTATTGTTCCTCTCATTGAAGTGCTTCTATGGTCCAAATTTCATGTCAAATGGATGTACCCCTTATGAAATATTCTCATTTTAATTTTTGCAGTTAAAAAAATGTGAATGAATAAAAGCATGAAATTACCACAAAATTCTTGTGTTTGGCCGTCAACCTGTCTCCCCCACACTTGCACCTTTGCATGTCCTCATGAAACCGATTGATGAGTCAGAGTAGGAGTGTCAACTGTGTAGTCTCTTGGCATGTGCATGTGTATCAATTTATTCTTGGGTTGTTGTTGGTTCTTGTGGAGAACATCAATGCCTTTTCTTTCTTCTTCCAACTGGATCTTGTGTGACAGTAGGACGACTTCCCATTGTTGGTTATTGTGTAGCAACAATCGAGATCTTGTAGCAATATTCTCTTCAACAAGGTTGTGGGCAATGAGACCATGAGTAGGAAAATGTCATGAGTCACATGGAACAAGGATGGTGATGGCATAGTTATGAAAGGTAAGGAAATGGACAATGCCCCCCCCCAAAAAAAAACTGAAAGATTTTGACAATGACAATAAAGTATGGTAGGGGGAAAAATAGAGTAGGCATATGTAATTTTCCAAATACACATCTAAAATATTCAATGAATCATAATTAAATAAAAGATAAACAAGCATACTTGTACCTACCTATGAAGTCCATAATATCTGTAGCAGTGTTATGAGAAGTAAAATATCTGATATGGTCCACAATGATATAAGAACTTTGCAAGAAGATAAGTGTGGAGCTTGGAACTTGTAGCATGAGGAGACATGAGACTGATCTCTGATGTAGCAAAGAATCTCAAAAAATTTATTCAAAGAACAAATTGCAATCCTTTATTCAGAGAGAAACATTGATGGAGTTAACTCTTACTTTATTTGCAAACCTTGCTCGCTAGCAAGCTGGTTTTCAAGCAAGGTCTATTAAACTGTGCCTAGAGGGTTTTCACAGTCAAAATTTTGTTATTCCCGAGGGATTCCTTCCAACAAGATGGTTTTCAAACATTCCATGGTCTGATGGCTCCTGAGACAGGTTTTCACCATCAATTTTATGAAGGGAAGGAAAAGGATGACATGGTAAATCTACATTGTAAGCAAGCCGAGTCACTTTATTGCATGGGTTAGGGATGGTCAAGAAAAAATTCATGGAAGTGATGGAGTGGTGGGGGGTGAATTTTTTATTGTAGTGGCTATGTGAATGATATTCTGGTAAAGGTTATTGGATTTCAAGGATAGCCATNAGCCGAGTCACTTTATTGCATGGGTTAGGGATGGTCAAGAAAAAATTCATGGAAGTGATGGAGTGGTGGGGGGTGAATTTTTTATTGTAGTGGCTATGTGAATGATATTCTGGTAAAGGTTATTGGATTTCAAGGATAGCCATGTAATAAAATGAGATTCTATGAACTTCAACATGCTTGCATTATTGAACTAAGAGGAAGTAAATGCATAGGCATACCATGATGATGGTGAATGGGCATGATGAACCTTAGGTATTCTAGAAGTATTCTTCAACAACCATGGCATAGATGATGTAGAAATAGGGAATGTGACAATGACACTTGAATTTTGGAATTGTGGTCTTCACTTTGGTCTTCAATTCATCTTCAAATCAATTTGTCCCTTATCTTTTTCTTAATTCGTATGAATAACAACAATGTGACTGATAGGCATGATATCGATGGCCTGGTGTTGAAACTTCTATGTGAAAATGGAAAGAGAAAATGAAATGGAAGATTGGAAAAATGGAAAGGGAATGTGAAATAGGAGTGGGAAAAATGAACACGAGGGTGCAAATGAAGTTTCAGCCAAGGGGAAAATGGAAATAGGTAGATGAAAGAAGGGCTCCAAATGGAGTATATGTTTAAGGGAA
Organism: Picea engelmannii; assembly: GCA_009831015.1. NCBI lineage: Eukaryota > Viridiplantae > Streptophyta > Pinopsida > Pinales > Pinaceae > Picea > Picea engelmannii. The sequence continues at coordinate 229,359 of ML807528.1, read as the reverse complement.
ATGTGGAAATAGGGATGAAAATGGATTTGTATCCAAGGGGAAAATGGATATAGGAAGATGAAAGAGGGATGGAAATGGAGTAGCAATTAAGGGAAATGTGGAAACATGGTTGCAAATGGAGTTGCAACCAAGGGGGAATGGAAATGGGTACATGAAAGTAGGGATGCATATGGAGTAGAAAAATTGAGTGGTAACATCCTTATGTTATACAAATAATCTCTAATTTATTAATAGATTATATACCCTTATTCAAAAAAGAATGGCCTCGAGAATCACTTGCTTGTGAATTGGCTCTCTTGATCTTCCTGGGATCTGCAAAAAACGTAGCACTTACCTACAATAAAACGTGAGATCATGGAAAAATAGAGGTGCCAAGTCTCTCTTCATCCAATACATATGAAAAAAATGACAAATGGTTCTAATAAAACAAATCCAAGGAAAGATACCAAAACACAATTGATTTTTTTACCTGCTGAGGAGAGTGGTGGCCACCTAGATTGTCCAACAACATTTCATTGATACCTTCTTAATTTCTCATCTGATTTGAGTGATTCCAAAGCCATATGAAAATAGATTAAGAGGTATATCCCCAATAGAAATAGGTTTTTAAAATACCTCTAAATGATATGCCAAAATTTCTAAGGAACAACTTGCATGACATATGTGTTTTTAAATTCCCCCATAGACCAACATTCTCTATTTTGATCATAAAATTTTCATTAAAGGTAGGATTGACATGATCCCACTTGGAGGTTAAATTGGATTCATTTATTAATCTCCAATAGAAACATGCTTTAATATGAATTTTATTTATTGTACCAAAACCTCTGATGAACAGACCTAAGAGACAAAGTATTTGTTATGTTTATTTAGGATAGGTAGTCACTAATTTGTGAATAATTTTTTCATACATCGTCCAAATTGTGTGATTAAAATTGTGTATTAAACTAGAATTTAAGGGATTCATCCCTTATAAATAAGTTTTTAATATGTTGTGATTTGATGTACTATATATACTTGTGAATAATCAAGATGTAGATTTGCCATGATACATATTTCATGACCAACAATTAGTAATTTGGTCGTAAACTTTTCGTCTGAGATCCAAATTGGGTTAGAAAATATACTCCGAGGGATATGTCCCATAGAAACAGGTTTCAAAAATTCCCAATTTTAGTCCCTCAAATTATGATTGTCCCGACTCTGTTCCAGAGTTTCCTATTCTATGTCCAGTCACTGTTTTAGCCATAAATTCTTCGTTTGAAATCCAATTTGAAAAATTCAAAATGCATTAGAAAGTATAATCCAAGGGATAATTTGGATATAAACAAGTTTAAAAAATGAGCCCGTATGACCTCCCAAAATCGGACTGTCCCGACTGTGTTTTCAATGATTTTATGATGCCAAAATGTCATAAGTGTCCAAAGAAAAAAATATTTCTCCCAAATGATGACCTGGGTATGTGTAATTTTCATATACATGTATTTACTTATGTAAGAAACTTATACACCAAAAAATGTAATTACTCTGAACCAATATTGTGCATTATGACCTATGCAACAAATGTAAAGAATATACACAAAATTGAAAGTAAAAGATGAATTAATCGTGAAATCCAAAAATGTGGCAATGGGATCCTGGCATAACCATCATGGGAACTCAAAAGAGGCCATTAAGTCTCCCATTATTGAAAATATAAGATAATTAAATCCTGGAATAACCACCATGGAAAAAAGTCCATGGAGTGTCATTATCCATGAAATAAATTCCACATTCTTATGAAATTGGGATTTTTTTCTGTATGATAAGGGCTCTAAAAAAATCAAATGATAAATGCAACCATCATCAAATAATTAAACAATATTCATATGATCAAAGGAACTAAGTGTGGGTAGATACAATCAATGGTGAAGAATCAAGGGTTGTGAAGGAGTCATAAATGAAAAAGGAGGATAGTTTTAATAAATAAGAGGAAAAACATAATGAAAAGAGTAGAGGGAGGTTGAAAAGAGAAAAGGGGAGCAATAAGCAAAGGAGGGAAGGAAAAATAAAAAGCTTCAGCACCCAATATGTCATATAAAACTTAAAAAAAAATTCACCACATACCTCGATAACAAAGGCTTCGATATTCCATTGACTTCTTCTTCTAGTGAGATACTCATTCACCGATGCTTCTTCCTCATTCCAAAATTTATGAAAAAGATAGATTAGTACCATGGGTGGCTCTTACTACACCAAAAAAGGAAAGTTTTATTCTCTACTCATGCAAAAAACATACATGATCTAAATTAAATGTAGCTAAAACCAATGCTATATGTACTTTCACGCCTTCCATAACCTCCCCAACAATGAAGCCAAAATGTTGGGTGTTGGAGCCACCTTTGTTTTTTCTAGCCCGTCTCAAATTTCATGTCTCGATGCTCGAAATCGAAAGGTGTTTTTCGTATTTTCCGTCTGTGGTTTCAAAATCTCGAAAATCCTATCACACAAGCAATGATAATTATTGTACTCGGGAGGCGAGTTCTACTTTTTGTCAAAATTTTCTCCCTTTTGTTCTACCTCAAGATTTCGCATGTTGGACGCTATAGATCACACAATTCACAAGTCCCGAGCAACGAAACAAAGAAATTTCTTTAAATGTTTACCCCATATCAGTAACGAGAGTAAAGTATTCCTAAATCATGATTAAACGTCATCGGGTTTTTGTGCCTCGGCGTTCATTAAATCCAAAAGTTTGTTGGCATAACCCCGATAGCCGAAACCACGAGGTCCTTATTTTAGTAACCTGTGTCAAGGTTAAAGGTAAAAGCTAAGCCCTGGTAAAGTTCTATCGGCAATTCGCCACTCGGCATTTTCTTTTTAAAAAGTTACACTGTCTAAGCTTCGACTCGCGAAATCGCAATAAGGATATGAACGTAATTAATTAATCACTTAATCCGAGTTTATCTTCTCTCTTAATTAAAAAGTATTATCGCGATCTCGCGGTTTCGCGGCTCGACACGCAAACTTCCCGGAAGATTATTTTCGAAGCTCCGAGTCGCGATATGGAGAATATAATAATTACGTAATTAATTAATCCCCTCATCACGATTGTGTTTTTATTAACCAAAATCGATCATCGCAATCTCAGGTGCTAGAGTTTCGAAGTGTTAAAGCAAAATCCCTGATATAACGAGTATCAAAATATTAATTAATGTTGGTAAAACCGGATTAATTAAACTAAATCAATATATCTCGCGTTTTGATGCTTGCACGATTTACGAGGTAGCCTTATTTCTTCCATACACCAACTGACACTTTAAACCACCAAAATTTATGGCATTAATTAGGAAATAGGGCAAATCGATGAATAAAGCTTGGGTTTTTATGGTCGAATTTATTTCTAAGCATGATTTGACAGATTTCTCCTAAAAGAGTACTGAGTTTTCGAATATATATAGAACTGTTATTCATTATAACAAATTCATTTTTATACTACGCAGAGCACGATTTCTCCGCGAGCTAACTTCTGTATGTATACATATTTCTATCACAGAAGAGCTAAAGCAGGATCTCCAGGCATGGCCCCGCGAAAAGCATCCAAAGATAGTGTTGAGGTTTCAGGACAAGGCTCGGACAACGTTGCTAATACTTCACCTCGAAGTGTTGAATCTGTCCCGAACTGGTCTTTTGTTTTCGATGTTCTGTAGGCCGAATTGGTGGATTATTCTGATGATTCCAGCGACAATGAAAAATATGATATAAACACCAAGTATAAGATCGTCATTCAATCCGGAATGCAAAAAGTAGCAGCCAAGCCACGACTACTACCATATTATGATATGGTCTGATGGGCATTAGACCATGTGGACATACCAACCAGAACCATCATGAATGAGCAGAAGGTCACCATTGGGACTTTCAGGCCTGAACATCTGCAAGCCATGTATAAGTTTCCCACAACGTTCGACTTTACATATGGTGCTGAATTCTTAGACGAGTTCAAACAGAAGGAATGTGTGCAGTATGATAAAACCATGTCTAGCTTAATAAAAGATTGGGTTTCGAGCTCTGCAAAGTTCAAGGCAGACAACCATGGTATATATTCAATAGCTTCTTTAGAACCGCAATACAAGTATGTAGCTACGATGACATGCAGATTATACGAGAGAGAGGAAACCTCACATTTCTTTCTTCCATGGGTGCCTCTAATATTTCGAGACTCTGAAGGTTGTTCTTTCGACTGGGTGAAGATGCTATCTGATAGCTTGACCAGTCGGGTCACAGAGTATCGGGCGCAGAAAGAAAGCGGAAAAATTGCTTCATTTTTTATGTTTGCATACATTATGGACGTTGTTTTCTTTCTAACACCTTTTCCATTAATGAGTTGGAGTTGGAATCCAGTAGAAGACGAGCCTATCCATGTCTATCATGCGAAATTATGGGAAAACAAAGCGATAGATTTCGTGTATGAAATCTTCAACTGGGTGATGGTGCCTCTGCATGTCACTATTTTCGGTCACTCACCACCCAGGATATTGGACATCATAGTGACGAATTTGAGTAGCATAGCTGACTGGTATGTAGAAGCCGAATTATCATATCTCAGAATTTTCAAGGCTTCTGTTCCCCCACATGCACTGCCATTATTCATTCCCGACAAGTTGGCTTGTCGAGAGGTTGCTAGAAAAACAGTAACTGGTGGTATAAGCAAGGAGCTTAAGGGATACTCAAAAAAGGTATGGCCAAATTTTCCTGTTCATTTAAATTCATATTCTTTATTAGATTTTGGGCACGCTAAAGCTAAGGTAGCATCCCTGGAAGGCATAAATTTGGTCCTTATTGAATACAAGAAGCACGATCCGCAAAGGGCCATGAGTAATCATCTAGCTAGTTGCAGGCTCAAGAGATTTGAGCACGAAAACTCGCCCTCGGATGACATTTTCCGTGGTGCACGATCTTATGCCGAGATTTTAGCTCGGATACAAACATTGGTGCCTGAAGAGAGAGATGATGTTCTGAAGTTCCAAGAACATCGACACAATTGTCTTCCCGCAGTGTTGCAGGGTGAGAATCCGAGTACAGTGGAGGCAAAACAAAAAGATGCCGAAGGCTCCAAGGATGCGACTCCCAATCAAGAAAAACAATAGGATGAAGGAGAGAAAACTAAGAGTCTGAAAGAAGAGATAAAGACTCCCAACCCGCTGAAGAAACAGAGTCTGGCTACTACTCCGGGACAATCAGTGAAACAAATCAGAGAGCCTATCACATCAATTACTCCCTTGCAGACAACTCAGGGAAATATTGATGCAGGATGGATTTTCAATGAAGAGTTGGCGCCTATAAGGGTGGAAGAGCTCCCTCCGAATGAGTTCTTCTTCGATAAGAAGAGAAAGGCAGTGGTAAAGAGGGAATTCTATCAGGAAGGAGAGTCAACAACCAAGAAATACAAAGTTATAACTGATGGGAAAGACAAGAGGAATGAACAATTCACGACTGAAATAACAGGGACATTAGGAGCATACACCACGGCGAACCAATTTTCAGTCGGGGTCTTAAAAAACCAGCTGAAATGAAAGAATCGCCTCATCAAGACTCTGGAAGCCAGACTAGACACAACAACAGAGGCTGCCAAAGACCAGACAAGTGTAGGAATAGAGTAGGCCAGGTTGGCTGATAAAAATGAGATAGAGATGCTCAAGACTAGGCTCGAACAAGCACAGCTCATGGTTCAGGATGGTCAGATGCAAGCGAGCCAGCAAAAAGATTTGATCGAATGGCTGCAGGCTAGGGTGGAAATCTCCGAAAGCAAAGTGATAAATATCGGGATGTTCCAATCCCAGGCGATGGAGATTCAGAGCAGAGTCTCTGCGGCCCAATGAAATTTGCTCGCCAAGGTGGAAGTGATTCAGGACAATTGTTTGTTGGTTAATCAAGTGTTGGAGAATCTAACTGCTAGAGAAAGGGAAGCTGGAGTAGCACGGGTCGCCTTCCAAGAGGTTGTGATAGCCTCAAACAACAGGGATCCGGAAAGTACTCCCAGATTCACCATTTCGGAGCAGACAAGAGGAAATATTCTATTGAAAGAATGGGAGCACAACATCTCGGAAGGCAAGCTACAAGCCAAGAGAGTAACAAAATCCTTAGAGTAGGATTTTAGCTCTATAGATGGTAGTCTGCTAGGCATTGATAGTGGAGGTAATGTCAAGGAATTGGTTCAATTGAATATGCCAAAAATCTCACTTGATCTAAGTGAAAGAGAGGAAAGAGATTCAACCGAGATCTCACAAGTGACTATGGCGGACATAGTCCAAATAGACAAATGTATGATTAAACCAAGCGCGCAATTATGTGCTATTGACATCATAGACAGACAGATGGAAGACAGGCTGCCACAATTAACCCGAGACTGTTACTCTTTTGAAGCCAACTGTCAAGCAGAACCGTTAAGGCTGATATCTTGGCTGGTTGAAATATGTGTCACCTGTACCGAGCATGCGCGAGGACAAACCTCTGGCACCAAGTGAAGACAGAGAAGAGGAAATGGAGTGATTGCTCTCCTCCTTATCATAACTGAAAATTTCGCAACGATTGAGATTCCATATTATTGTAAAAACTATATAATATACCATAGAAAGAAGGAGACTAGGCTGGACCTTTTTGTGTCGAGTGTAACATATTTTTTACATTTTGAGAGTTAATACAAAGAAAATCTGAAGATTCTCAATTTCGTCATGACTGTGTTATGAGTTTGTTTTCTTGTATCTCATATTTCGTTTCATTTCATATTCGTATCTGATGAATGCTTCGCTATAATTTAGTACAACCTCTACTATAGCGAATGAATTTTGGTTTTCTAGATTGTTTACTGTTTTTCCTCTGTACCGGCTATCAACAGGTGTAAGACCAATCAACACTTTCAGAATTCTATATATATTTTATGCTTCATCAGGTCATTTCTTTACATTTTTCTTCTTCTGTTTATACGTAAGATTCTCCCTTGATAGGAGCCTTACTCCGTAGAAAGCTAAATGTTTTTCTCCCACCTCATACATTTTATTAAGATATAACGCAGTTACAGGAAAGAGCCTTTGATTTGCACCCCTGTTTTATTCCTGAAACTGTAAACTCTCTTTTATACAACCAAATTGAGACAACACTTAATTTCTCCCTTTGAGGTTTCCTTATTTTACTGTTCCTCCATGATTGTCCCTGTACCAACACAACCCAACATCGAACCCAGATTATCAAACCAAACCCACATTGCCTTAAATCTTTTCGATACCATTCTTAAAATAGCCACCACCCGGGTTGAACTCGAACGTTCATGGGCAACGATTGAACATGATATTAACATCTAGGAACGGTTCAAAGCTAGACAACGCCAACGTAGAAATCTTCCCTAGTTTCCCTTGCCGAAGGTTGACGTTTCTCTCTTTTCCACCCTTTACCCACTTTCGGATGCCTAGATGTTGTACTTCTAAGCCTTAAGTATAGACTCTGGAACAACATCTTTTTGGCATCGTTGCCGGGGAGCGAAGTTACGAAATCTTTTCCCTGGGAAAACGACATTTGCTTTTTGTTGAAAGTGTTACCCTTTGATAGTGAACAAAGAGTACACACCTTTTTAAGGCCTTTTCAATCTTTCACTTGGCGACTCCACAAATAATAAACTGGCATCCGGTCAAAGGAATACCAGTCAAAACCCGGATGGTAAGCAGATTACGCCCGTTACTGATCCTGAGAAGATTCTAAAGGCGAGAGGCTCTCTTAAGCCAACCGCTGCAGTCTACAAACTTAAATCCCCACAACTGAAGACTAAGAGTCCTTCTGAACCCTCAAATTCATTCATTCCTCTCTTTGATACTAAATAGTTAACATCAAGTTGCTCCGAAGTTAGGAGTGAGATTCATCCAACAGTCCCCTTAGTACACAAAGGAAGGGGCCCTCTTGAAAGTTCATCGGCAGTCGACGTACCATCTTTCCTTCAGTTAAATTTCCTGACCTTACCTAATTCCGAAGAGTGTGTTACACATTCGGTTTCCACACCCATCGGTTCTCCCGATTTCGTCTCTTGCAAATCTGAGGAACTAAGTCCTCGCATTCCTTATTTTTCATCACCAGATTTTCCTCCTCATGAAGAAAATAAATATTCACTTTTAATTTTTCGAAACTTAAATAAGTCGTCTCTCAAGGACAATTATCTGCTGCCCAAAATGGACCATGTGTTAGAAAAGGTAGTTGGAGTCAACTGAATGTCTATGATTGACGGGTTCTCTGGTTATAATCAAATCGCCATGAGTGAACAAGACAGGGAAAAAACTGCTTTCACCACACCATGGGGTACGTTCATGTATGAGAAAATGCCTTTTGGTTTGATGAATGCAGGGGCCACATTCCAGCGTGCTATGGAAATCAATTTCATAGGAGAAAGGGATAAGTTCATAGTCATTTACCTCGACGATTTGACGGTTTTCTCTAAAACTGACGAAGAACACTTGATACATCTTAAACAGACTTTCGAAAAATGCCACAGGTTTGGTCTATCTTTAAACCCAAAGAAATCAAATTTCTCCATGAGGGAAGGTAAGCTTTTGGGTCATATCGTATCTAGGGATGGAATCAGGATTGATCCTAAGAGGATTGAAGCAATATATACTATAAATATTCCCAGAAATGTAAAAGAGATTCAATCTTTCTTAGGAAGAATAATTTTTTTACGAAGGTTTATCCTGAATTTCGCTGAGATTGTAAAATTGACCACAGGTATGTTGAAGAAGGATAGCAAAGTAAAATGGACAATCGAGGCCAAAGAATCATTCACACATATTAAAAAAGTCATAAGCAAGGCACCTGTGTTAGTGAGCCCCGACTATCTAAAAGATTTTCTTATCTTCTCATTTGCCTCCGAACACACTATCGCTGCGGTACTCCTACAAAAGAACGAAGAAGGTTTCGAACAACCAATCGCCTTTTTCAGCAAGAGCCTTAGAGAAGCGGAACTGAAGTATGATATAATAGAAAAACAAGCGTACGCCATGGTAAAAGCATTAAAGGCATTCAGAACATATGTACTACACTCAAAGATAATTGCGTACATGCCTACCGGTTTTGTGAAAGATATTTTAGTACAACCAGACAACGATGGAAAAAGAGGGTGATGGCTCGCCAAAATCCAAGAATTTGATCTAGAAGTCAAACCAACCAAATTGATAAAAGGGCAAGGCCTGGCCAAACTCTTAGCTGAGTCAAATTTCAGAGCCCTAGATATCAATTGCCTGCAGGAAGGCGACGAAGACACGAACCTAAACGAGCTGGATGAAGAAACTGGTCCAAACAAGATCGAAGATAAGTTCATATCATCAGGCTAGTACAGAGACATAGTTGTTATTGGATAAATCCGTAAGTGTGGACACAAACCAATCTCCCTAGATCCACCTGGATCTAGAAAAAAAT